>LPNX010013232.1:836508-941721 GCA_001517045.1 Pseudotsuga menziesii | reverse complement strand
GTATTTCAAATTTAAAGCAATTTCATTGGCTAACACATGATGACATGGAATTTGAGTTAAATTTAAAAGGCCCATTTTGAGTTGAAATTTCCTCTAATGCTTGTATTCGCAAGAAGAATATCCGTCCAAAAATATAATCAACATCACACCCTCTTAGATTTAGAGCATTTTATTTCTAGTGTACCCCATGTCCATGTTTTAGGAAGTATTTTACCCACGTGGTTTCCCCTTTTTCCTCATTTTACAAGGACGAATAACTTAAAGGGTGACCTTAGCCTTTGTTGTTGGGCCCTAATATTCTTTTATTTTTCACATAATTCAATATTAAGGGGGGATTTTTGGATATTTGTCCAATCTAGAGAGTATCCTTAATCATTTATTTGATTTACTAGTCCTTAGACCTTTATTAGTTGACCACATACTGTATCGTCCTAAATATCTTGATCGCTTCAGACTAATATTTTTTCTTTATTAGATTCATTATCCTTAGATGCACCCTCTTCATCCAATCTAGAGAGTATCCTTAATCATTTATTTGATTTAATAGTCCTTATACCATTATTAGTTGACCACATACTGTATCATCCTAAATATATTGATCGCTTTGAACTAATATTTTTTCTTTATTAGACTCATTATCCTTAGATGCACCGTCTTCCTTGTTTCTAGGAGTTAATGCGCCCTCGTGCATAATTTTAGGACCACTTGATTCTTTTCCTATAAGTTAGGAGCCTAGTTTCACTTAACTAGCCATGATTTCATCACTTGAGTTAGTATGAGTTTTGATGACAACTAACACTCAACCAAACACCTCTTATGCGCTCTCCATCATTAGTTATCATCCGTTAACTAGATAATGCACCTTCTTTGTCCACCTACTATCAGTTTCACTTAGTTAAATGATCTTCTTTAGGATTTAGATTAGAAACTATGTATATTGATGTTTTATATGTTATCTAAGACTACCACATGTGTGGAGTTCAATTGCCTCTTTAGGATCACAAATTTCTCCCTTGGAGTTGTATTATAAATGAAACCTTATTAATGAATAATAATCATATTGAGTTTATACCAATTGAGTTTTCTCTCTTATGTTTTTGCTTGATTATTTTCTCTCCATTATTATGCTTATCTTTGTTGCAATTCTTGTGAGGTTACATTATATTCTTAGATCCACTGTGCAAATTCTTATAACTAATATGTTTTATTTATTTATTTTATATTATAATATAAAACTAATATATATTAGTAAGTTAAATATATATATCTATATATATATATATATATATATATATATATATATATAAACAAAAGTTTATTATTTTTATATTATATTATAACTAATATAAAAAAATAAAAAAAAACATATCTAAAAACACAAAAAAAAAGATATTCATTTTCATTACGAGTTTCCCTCCAAACATTGAATTAGTACAACCTGGTAATTTTTGTCCATCGGTTAGTTGCAGAACCTAGAAACCCTCAAATCCTTTACTCGTCATCAAAAGGGATATAGTTTACTCAGCATTGGAAGGGAGATAGAATATAGTAGAGGAAAATCTAGTTGATTCATCATAATTAGTTTATTAAGCATCACTAGTGGTTTCATTCGATCAATGGTAGTAGTTTGATTTTGGTACCAAAATTCATAGATTGTGTTCGATAGACACCAAAGAATAAAAAATTATAATAACTCCCTACATGAGATAGATACTTTTGTAAGAAATAAGTGGGACACTAGAAACCTAGATACCATATAGGAGGTCTTGAAATAGATAAGGACAAGACCAAGCATGGTTGAGGAATCCAGTACTACAAAAGTTGCAACTACAGTAGGTCATCCTGATAAGAATACATTTTTGTGTCGGATGGTTGGTGTCTTAAAATAATTTTGAGGATATAATATGAGATTTTATAAATGCGGATATTCATGAGAGTCATATAGATGATAACGCTATAAATTGTTTGGGATTCTAAGGTTTTTCTATTGTCCATAATTATAGTGGTTGATAAAATATTTTTTTAGAATATAAAATATGAGTGGATTCATTTTTAACATTGAGTGGATATTTTCCTAAATTCAAGTTATTAGAACCCCCCCATATAGTCAACCTATGATAGGATTCAAGGTCAATAGGTGGTATACATGCGTGTGGGTGGATGGGCATTGAAAATATGTTTGTACATCGAAAAGAGGTGAGATTTAACTACAATTTCATGTCAAAGGGCTCTCTATAAGACTCCTCACATTGATGTTTCACATGGATTTCACCCTACAAATTAATAGCGAGGTTTCTCCCCACGTGGTAATTATCTAGAAACCTTGGAAAATATTCCTACATGGTATTGTTGCTTAATTGTGTAGGCATGAGAAGAGGCTTTAAACATGGATCTTGATATGACTCTTTCATTGTATTACTAGTTGTAATTTGTTTCTCCATGGAGGAACTGTTGTAGTCCTTTTACAAATCCACATCATTATTTTGGATTAATATCCTAATTTACCACTTATCCTAAGTATTTTACTCAAACATGTGTTTGAATCATCAACATCTCATCAATTTCAGTTATTCGGGCTTCCTCCTTCATTCAGGGACCTAATCTGGGTTGGTATACATGATTAATGCACCCCACTTAGTCAAATGGGAGCATCCACACCTAATATTGGGTTAACTAAAGTGATAAAGGATCCTCCCCTAACTTCGGGTAGTCAATTAAGTTAACTGAAGTGATAAAGGCGCCTCCACCTAACTTCTGGCACCAAATTTAGTTAACTAAAGACATAAAGGTGCCCTCACCTATTTTTGGTCATTCAATTCAGTTCTTCTTAATAAATTGAAGTCAGAAAGGTGCCCCCACAAACTTATTGGCATGCAGTTGATTTTTGACTCAGTTAGACTCAGTCTAAACTGCCTCCGTGTCTATTAGAGTCAATTGTGCTGTAGTTAAGTGGTTAATTGATTTGTCGAGTGGTGTTAAATGACAAGTAAGCCACTGTCAAGATTCAATTCAAATGAGCTTTCTAGGATTAAAATTGATTGGCTATTAATTCCATTGTAGATCATTGTAATCTATCTTCTGAATTAATGATTATATATTTACTGCTGCAAACCTTTTGCACAGTTTCTGGAATTCATTGAGTAAATTGATCTGCATGAATCTATAGTAACTTTTTTCTTGGCTCTAATATTTTTGTGCCTCAATTTTATATGATATCAGAGCCATGAAAGGAGAAGGAAAATATTATACATATTGTTTGATGGATATTTGATGAAGATTGGGAAAAATTGCTCAAAAATATTCCAACACTATACAAGAAGTGGAAAGTTTTCCACATAAATCCTATATAATATTTCATATGGTTTATCAATATTGTTTTATTAACTAAGCCAAGTGTGAAGAAACTTTAAAAGTGCAGGTTTTTAGACCTTATTGTTTTTCTTTTGTATGACTACACGTCTCAAAATATCCATTTTCATTTGCTACAGCTGGAAAATGGACTCTTCCTCTTGCAATCTTCTTACTCATTTCAACTATAATCAATGGAAAGAGGAAACCTATATAATATTGTGCTCCAAGGGACTCTATAGAGTCACCATGGGAAGAGAACCATAGCCCAATGTAGTCGTAGAGAAGTTCAAATAATAGAATAAGCTTGATGAAGCTTATGGTTTCCCATTCCTCTCCATTTTGAAGGATCTTCTTTTTCATCTTAGTAGATTGAAGACTCCCAAAGAAGTGTGGTAACAAATTTCCAAAAAATTCAGCAAGAAAGATGATATGAGATTTTATTAGTTAGAGAATGAACTGATCTCTCTCAATCCTGGTAGACCATAAATGAATTCTTCACTAAGTTCAAACATTTGGTGCTTCAATTGCAGAAGAGAAGAATGATGACTAGGTAATTCTTTCTATTATTTTGAATCTTGGAGCAAACTATTCTATGTTTGTCTATACCTTCCATATGGGAAAACTCACAATTCTGAATCGAAATATTCCAACATTGAATGAATTCATTGAGTCCTCAACCAACAAGCATGATAAACTTGTTCAGATGGGATCCATGATATCCTCCAAGGATCAAGATTTTTTTGCTGGAGGACCCAAGGCTATGAACACTGAAGGAAAAGAATAGATAAAGAGAATACCAAGTTTGATCCTTCTAAGAAAAAGGAGAAAACCAAGCATTCAGATGCATTACAGAAAAGTTCAACTCAAAATGGGCCTTTTAACTTTAACTCAATTCCATGTCATCATGTGTTAGCCAATGAAATTACTTTAAATTTGAAATATTGTATAGGTCTTAAAAACCTTTTTAATATAAATTTGGGGATAGGTATCATAAAAAAACTACTTTTTTTGTTTGTATTTTCGACATATCTCCCCGTTTTTTTACTCAAATTTCAATCAGGAGAGCTCATTGGATGTGGAATTAAATTCCGCATCCAACGAGTACCCACTCGGCATACTTTTGATGGCCTCTCTACCCGAAAAACAAGAAATACCTGAAAAAATGTGATGATGACATCATCATCACGTTTTGTTTCCCCAGGTATTTCTTGTTTTTGGGGTAGCAGGGTCCATCAAAAGTATGCCGAGTCAGTACTTGTTGGATGTAGAATTTAATTCTGCATCCAACAAGATCTCCCAATCGAAATTTGAGTAAAAACATGGGGAGATATGTCGAAAATACAAACAATTTTTTTTTCTTTTCTTCCTCGAAAATTAATAAATATTATTTTATTATTTTAACTATTATTTTATTAAGTTTTTTAAGGAGGCCCATTTTGAGTTGAAATTTCCTCTAATGACCCCTCAGGCTCAAGGAAAGATAAGAAAAGGGGAAAAGAGAAGACAAAGTGCTCTTACTATGGTTGAGGATTTCATCCTGAAAGACTATGCATGAAGAGTAGTATTGATTAGATGGCCTTTCTATTGGAGAAAAATAAAATCACTCTTCTAGATGGAAAAAGGAATAAGGATAATGGAGATCAGAATGATCAGCCTGAAAGAGGTCATGCACTCATGGAAAGTGTTTCAAATTAAAAATATATTCTCATAGACTTTGGATCTTCAAATCATATGGTTGCAAGAAAAGAGTCTTTCACATCATTGGACTCCGACAACTATCATCTCTATCCACATTGGAGATGATTCACAAATCTTATCAAAAGGAAAAGGTAAAATAGACTTAGAACATGGAAACTTTGAAAATGTTTTATATGATCCCACTCTAGACTGTGGAAATTGAACCCAGTGTTAGAACAATTACACTCACATCAATTGCCAATTACACATGCAAAATTACTCACAAAAGAGACTGAATATAGAGCTGAACACTAAACTGTATTGAATAAGTGTACAATAGCCAACCCTGTGAAGTCATAGGCTGCCACAATAAATAATTACATGATGTATTCAAATGCATGGATATTCCATTTGAATATATTCAAAATCAGGCTTACTAAATCTAAGCAAATCCCCCATAGGTGCATAAAGCAGTTTCCAAAACTATCTAGGAGCTCACGAATTGGAAAAATCAATTAGGCAATATAATAGTGGATGGAAGGACAACTCATACTTGCTTTTCATAGGAGAAAAGAGTGGAGGATGTGGAGGACAAAAAACAAGTTAACTTCACCTAGTCAAACTTTCCCAATTTCCTTAAAACACTGAAAAAGCAGGCAATAAAGCAGAAAAAGCAGACATGTGCTAGGGAAGCCAGGAATAAAGTAGATTAGATTCTAAGAGGTTTCCCAAGCGCTGCATGACTCAAAATTAGCAAGTTTGACCACTATGGATGTGTAGATGACAACTTGCATAAGGTGGGATATGGAAACTAGGCAAATAAGACAAAAATGGATTAATTAATGTATAAGGTAGCTAACTATGGGTTGATTATTCTAACATAGACTTAAACCTACTTTATGTATATCAAATGACACATATTTGTTTTCCCAATATATTTTTATTCATCCCCAATGATGTTTATATTTCTGATATAACCACCAGAAAAATTGTTACAATAGGACCAACATAGATCCAAATCCTAGGCTCTATCAAGCACTGATAGGGATCAAATCTTTGGAGCTGCAAACTTCTTCTTATGTATTGCACTCAACTATCAAATTTAGTGTGATTCAAACCAAGAGACACATCATTTTATTTATTATTTATTATTTTGTTAGGAAATAAAATTACAACATCTCCCCCATACATGGTTTTAAAACCACATGCAAGGCCCTCCTAAAACCATGGGTTGTTTAGGAGGCCTTGCACATGGTCTTAAAACCATTTGCAACGACCCCCTAAACCATGTACAATAAAACCATGGGTTGTTTAGGAGGCCTTGCACATGGTTTTAAAACCATTTGCAAGGCCCTCCTAAACCATGTACAATAAAACCATGGGTTGTTTAGGATGCCTTGCACATGGTTTTAAAACAATGTGAACGACCAACATTTTTTTTTTGCAGATAATTCAATTTTTTATTTTTTATTATTTTGTTAAGTAGGAACATTACAACATATTCCACATATTAGGTTGTTTTTGTGGCCGACACCTATTTGGAAGGAAAATTAATTTTTATTTTTTTTATTATGGCCGATATTTATGTAACATTATGTAATGTTACATAACATTACAATATCTCCCCCATACTGGGCTGTAGAGCGCCTCTTAGTGCAAAAAGCAAATCATGCTAGAAAAACATATGTGTTTTCCAACTTTGTGCCATATTCAAAGCCAAGTTCCCTTCTGAATCATGGAAGTAAGGTTAGCTGACTATGTCATGAGAGTTTTGGACACCTAAACTATAAGTATTTGTATATTCTACAAAATTATTTTGTGGTGGAAGGCCTTCTGAACATCAAATCCTCAAAAGGGATATGCAAGGGTTGCATAGTTGGAAAGCATCATGAGCACAAGTTCGATCAAGGAAGAGCTAGCAAATATTCCCATATTTTGGGGATAATTCATAGTGATATCAGTGGTACATTACCAAATACCTCCATTATTGGATCGAGTTATGTTCTCACTTTCATTGATGACCTTTCAAATTTCATGTCTGTCTACTTTCTCAAAATCAAATAAAAAATATTTGAAAAATTCAATATTTTCAAGGCTTCTGTTGAGACTGCAATTGGGAGCAATATCAAGTATATTATATCTAATAATGGTGGGGAATATATCAAATTAGAGTTTCTAAAACTTTGTGTGGATAATGGAATCCATATCCAGGAAACAGTCCCCTACACACCTCAACAAAATGGTGTAGCAGTGAGGAAAAACCAGGCACTAAAAGAGATGACATTTTGTATTATTGATTCGAAAGGTTTGGTTTCAAAAAATTGTCCTCAGGCCATGAATATTTCTTCATAAATTCATAAAATATTCCCACACTCATCCATTAAAGGTAAAAATCCTTTTGAGGCCTAGAATGGTCACAATCATGATGTGTCCAATCTTAGGGTTTTCGAGTCCATTGCATGGGCTAGAATTCCACTTGATAAGAGAAAATATTTGGAGGCATAGAGTATTGAGTGCATAATAATTGGATATGATGAAGAATATGTTATCACTCCAGGAAACGTCTCTAGGTTGTAGCTCGAGGATGCCTGGTAACTTACAATGTTTTTAGGGTTTTCTGATATGGATCAAGTCAGTTGACCTAGATAACCTTTTCACTCTCAAGGCATGCATAAATATCAATCAATTACAAGGCTTTTAGTTACAATTGCTCAGAAGTTGACAATAAAGTTCATGGATGAAGAACTCATCAAGCTGGCAGATTTACATACAAAACACATGCATATAAATGGCTAAATCATGATAAGGATGGTACTTATAAATCAAATTGTACTAACCAACAAATAGGATGACAGCTATCATATTTTTAATCAATCTAACAAATTACCTAAATACACATTCAGGCATAAGTACAACAAAGAAAGAGATGATGGCTAAACAGATAATAACAAAAGAGCTTATATTCATGAATATGTAAAATGAGAAGCATGAAAGCATTATAAGCTTATAGATCCCCAAAGTTCAACCTTTTCTATAAAATCAGTATTAGGATTTATATCCTTTTACAAAATGGATAGATCCTAAAACTTGGATCTATTTTTTACAAAAATAATCAAAAGTAACAGTTTTTGCAAATTAGGGTTTGAAACCCTACCTAACTACTTGTCTAACTATAATGAAGATTTAGTTCACTGAATGAACATTAAAATAACTAAAGTAAGAACTGGAACTAACTACCACTAATCCTCTGCTCCTACCCAGGTGTTGGTGAAGTAAAATCTTCATTTTTCTGCTGTAACCTACCCCGTTAGGTCAACTTTTGCCCTAAAAATTTGGCAAACTGCTGAAAAATGGGGCTCAAAGATGCATTTGTTTCTTCAAATATGTGACACTTGTGTATAAAATAAAAGAGGTTTTTGTATATTGGCTTGTTTTGAGAAAAAACCTCTCTCATTTTTTGGAAATTCATTTTCATCTTCTCGAGATATGTATTTCAAAAACATGTGTAAAACAGGGAAATTCTGAGATCCGAAAATTAGGGCTCAGAGATGGATTTGATTCTCCCAATATGAAATACTTGTAGGAAAAATGAGAGAGGTTATTGTTATCTGACATGTTGGGAACAAAAAAAATTGATATTTTTGCAAACTGATTCTCCAGTCACTCATAATCCCCATTTTAAAATGATGCCTTTTCACAGTAAAACACCCCTTTTGGTGGCTTAGCAAAACTGAAGCACACCTTCCCTATTTATTTCTTCAGTGTATTTTAGGTTTATATTTTGTCCCTGAGCCATCCATGTTCTCCAAAAACTAGTACCGTTTGTCAAAACTTAATATTCTTCCTCTGTCTCCTTTCGGTGGTTAAGAGGCTAAAACATTAGAATTGTTAGCTGTCGAAAGCGAGGCTTTTGGTGGCTAATGAACTGCTGCTACATTCGCCTAAGCCACCGAAAGCTCTGTTTTCTGTAGAATTTTATTTATCCTTTAAATCATACTTTAACACTTTACTCCTATCCTTCTGGTACTTTCTCAACCTGCATAAGATTTGGAATATCAGCAATATCATGGGCTACCTCCGGATTCTGAAGGCTAATAGCTGCCTCTGTTAGGGTTCCAGTGCAAGGTGTGTTCTAGGGCTTGAATATTTCTTCTGCAGCCTTGAAATTATTATCATCCTATAGATCTTGGATTTTTCCTTTATCAATCTCATATTTCTTCAACCTGTATAACCACATCACCGTGTTTTAGGGTTAGGGTTTGGATTTTCCTTCTAAGACCTCTAGTTCATGTATTTTCCCTAATAGCCAGTTGATTCTCTGGGACCTAGGTTTGATCTTTTAACTCTTTAAAATCTGCAACAAATCTTCGTGCACTAATATATGAGGTCAAAAATGCCACCTGGAGGACTGACAGGTCATCTTTTGCCCTAAAACTTTCACCAAAATGCTGAAACCTGGGGCTCAGAGATGGGTTTGTTCCTTCAAATATGTGATACTTTTTTATAAAATTAAAGAGGTCTTTGTATATTGGTTTGTTTTGAGAAAAAACCACTCTCTGGTTTTTTTAATTCGTTTTAGTTTTCCCGGGATCTGGATTTCAAAAGGATATGTCAAACAAGAAATTCTAATATCCAAAACTTAGGTATCAGAGATTGATTCAATTATCCCAATATGCAACACCTATAGGAAAATTGAGATAGGTTATTGTTCTCTGACCTGTAAGGAACAAAAATGTTTGAGCATTTTGCAAAATGATTCTCTAGTCGCTCATAATCACCGTTTTAAAATGATGCCTTTTCATAGGAAAACGCCCCTTTCGATGGCTTAGAGCGTCTTGAAATTTCGGTCTTAGCTACTGAAAGTCTGCTTTTGGTGGCTTAATGGCCACCTTCAAACCATGCTTAGCCACCAAAACATGTGTTTTGAGTTTTTTGAGCAAGCTTTTCCCCCAACGTTTTGCATTCACTTTCAGTGGTTAATGCCTTCCTGGAAACACTCACTAAGCTGCTAAAACCAAGGATTTTCGGTGGCTAATGAGCTGTTGGAAAGCTCACCTAATCCATCGAAATTAATTTTCCCAAAATTTTATAAAGAACGTGATCAACAGGATTTTGGTGGATAACATGGTCTTGTGTTAAACTATTAGCTACCGAAAGCTAGGCTTTTCGGTGGCTAATGAGTTGTTAAAAATCTCGCCTAAGCCACCAAAAGCTAAAAATTTTAAATTTATTAAATGAAAAAACAATAAATATCCCAAATTTTTTAGTCACCCCAGTATCTTTCATAATATGACTTGAAATATTCATCCTATCAAAAAATAAATTGTGTGAGTGAACTTAATGATTTTTATTTTATTTTGGGAGATAACAAAATATAAAGGATAAAACTCATGGATATCATATCCAAATATATATTCATCAAGAGAAGTGTCTAATTCGAAGAACCTCTTCAAGATCTGCAACTAGTGGCGGAAGCAACTGCCAAATGGCTTCATCTTTCTGATGAAGATTCTGGAGATGATAATGGAATTAAATGTTCTTATATTTCAGATGATATTTATGATATTAGTGAGCATGAAGAATCAGGTTCTGATTCATATCCAAATTATCCCCATACATTTCCAAAGTGGGAAGAAAAGACTCTCTCATATATCGGTTCAAACATTGGAAATCCTGCTGATCCAAGAAGAACTCTAGCATACTTTCAAAGAGAAGGTATGGATATTTCATGTGCTGATCCTTTGCTATCAAATGTTTTTTAATAATTATTACATCAAATCCAAATTCATACTATCATACCCAACATGATCCTAGATGGAAATATGCCATGGACAAAGAGTACAACTCTCTTCAGAAAAATGAAACATGGGAGGAAACCGGTTCAATGCAAATGGGTCTAGCAAATCAATGTTATTGATCATGATTCAACCTGAAAATAAAAAGAATATTTGGCAGAAAAATTTCCCTCACAAGTCCGAGGAGTGGACTACATGAAAAAAATTGCACTTGTTTCAAAATGGACTCAATTCGACTAATCTTGGCAATTTCTACATCCAAACACTGGGGGGTGAACCATATGGATGTGACGATTTCCTTTATTCATGGGTATCTGCAATAAAATATCTACATTAACCATCATGAAGGTTACATATCATATCTGACATTAGTTGTCCAATTAAGGAAATCCTTGTATGGCTTAAAATAGGCCCCAAGAGCATGGTATGCAAAGGTGGATTCCTTTATTTTGTCACAAAACTTTGCAAGATTCAAATCAGATCTGAATGTGTATCTACAGAAGCATGAAGGTAATTTTATGATCATTGTACTTTATTTTTATGACCTATTGATTACAAGAAGCACTCTTTCTTCGATCAGCTTCATAAAAACAACTTTACGCCAAGCATTTTATATGAGTGATTTAGGCTTGCTAAAGCAATTTCTTGGTCTAGATATCACTTAGAATTTTCATGGGATCATGATCTACAAATAAAAATATTCTTTGAACATGGTAATTAAGTTTAATATGGAATAATTTGAGTCTTCACAATTCACATTCCTCTCAGGAATCAGTCTTGAGGAGGGTGCTTCTACACTATTGGTGGATTCTACACTCTATCGACAATTGATTAGAAGTCTTTTGTACTTGACACATTCTCAGACTGATATTTATTATGCCATGAATGATGTGTAAATTTACATGTAGAAGCACCATGAGATTCATTGGAAGGAAGCCAAAATAATTCTACAGTATGTGTAGGGTACTAAACATTTTGGCATTCACTATGTTGAAGACTCCGATCATGACTTGGTTGGATTTACTGATTCATATTGGGAAGGTGATAGAATTGATCATAAGTCCACTTCCAAAAATGTTTTAATGTTTTTTTCGTGGGCCTGTTTTCCGATGAATAAAAAATCAGGTAGCCATTTCCTTATCTTCATCAGAGGAGGAGTATCGAGGAGCAGTCATTGCTTACATTCAGGCAATTTGGTTGCAGGCTATTCTAGCTGAGTTTGATATTGATAGCACCAATTCTACTATAATTTTTTGTGACAATTAGAGTGCTATCAAGATATCAAGATATCTGGTTCAAATACAAAGGACTAAACACATAAATTTCCACATGCACTGCATCATATATCTTGTGCATGACATAAACCATTGTACTACAATATTTCCCAACAGAAGAGCAAATTGCAGACATCTTCACCAAGAGATTCACTAAGAATAAGTTCTCTTACCTCTGTTCAATGTTGGGGGTGAGTTCCACTATGGTGGGGACAAATTATATCCTTCAGTGTTTAGTTTGAGGGGGGGGTTTCTTTCCCACTGGGGTTTTCCCTCTTTCCTCTCTTAGATTTTTAAGCATTTTTAGGATTATTTATGTACAAGGTGACCTATGGCCTTTGTAGTCGAGGTCCTATATTTTTTACTCCTACACATGATATTAGCTTAAGGGGGGGTGTTGGATCATTTTACAACTCCACATCATTATTTTCCGCTTAACAAACTAATTTACCACTTATCCTAAGTATTTGACTCAAACATGTTCTTGCATCGTCAACATCTCCTCAGGTTTAGTTATCTAGCCTCCTCCTTCATTCTGGGAGCTAATATGGGTTAATGTGCATGATTAATGCACCCCACTTAGTCAACTGGGAGAGTCCACACCTAATTTTGGGTTAATTGAAGTGATAAAGGAACCTCCACCTAACTTATGGCACTCAATTCAGTTATCTGGAGTGATAAAGGTGCATCCACTTAACTTCTAGCACCAAATTGAATTAACTGAAGAATTAAAGGTGCCCTCACCTATTTTTTGGCCATTCATTTCAGTTATTCTTAGCTAAATGAATTCAGAATGGTGCCCCTACCAACTTGTTGGCATGCAGTTGAGTTCGTACTCAGTTAGACTCAGTTTAAACTTCCTCTGAGTCTGTTAGAGTAAATTATGGTGTAGTTAAGTGGTTAAATGATGTTCTGAGTGGTGTTAAATGACAAGTAATACACTCTTGTGCATTCAATTTGAATGACCTCTCTAGCATTTGAATTTCTTGGCTATTCATGCCATTGTAAAGAATTATACTCTATATTATAAATTAATGATTATAATTTTACTAATGTAAACCTTTTGCACAGTTTCTGGAATTGACTGAGTAAGTTGATCTGTATGAATCTATAGTAACTTTTTTCTTGGTTCTAATATTGTTTTTCCTTAATTTTATAGGAACCATGAAAGAAATGAGCTCACTCAAAAAATGACAGAATGCGATCGAGAGGGTATATTGAAATAATGTAACTACTATAGATTTTCTATTGTACCCTTATTATATTAATGTATCCCTCCTTTCTAGAGATGCTATTGTTCCAATTGGAGATGTCCTTGATTTATTTGTTCATGTAAAAGTGTTAAGGTTGAACCTCCATTGTAAGTAAAGTCAATAGTACCCACAAAGTTGTGGTTAAAGTTGTTGTTGTGTCTCCCTAGGAAAGTTGGCTCCGGTGGAGAGATGAACTTGACGCTATTAGGTTATTAGACTTACCTTTTCATGTGTATAAATAGATTAGGAGGCTTCCTCATTTGGACGTACTTGCAACTCAACAAAGTTCACATGAGATAGAAAGAAGAGTACATTTGGAGGAGAGGAATAAGTCTATCTTATTCTTAGGGTCTTACACTGTACTTGGTTGGATTCTATATTGAGGAAGTTCTGCTTGGTTTTATCCCCCACGAGGGTTTCCCACAATAAATATTTGTGTATTCTTTGTCTTGTTTTTATTGTCATTATTTTAGTGATGTTCTTGTTATTTGCCATAAAATTTTAAAAAATATAACATGGTATCAAAGCCAACCTGAAAACAGTCATTGTGTCGCAGTTTGTCCCGGTGTACACGAAGATGGGGTTTTCTATTCAATACTAATCCCATGATAGATCAAATGAAAAATAAGTAAAATTCAAATCACCCTAGGAGGGGGCATATTTATGTGGTGGTATAATTCAGTTCCAAATATTTTCAATTTTTGACCTGTCACTATTGTTGGGAGGAACTAGGGCATTATATTTTTCAAGGTTCTATCCATAGTTTTGGAGGAAGGACCACATTTCTCATATCACCTTGGGGAGGTTCATATTTTCATCCATATACATTTTCAATATCTATAAGTTGAAATATTAGGGTTTTTCTGTCAAACCCTAGGTCAAGATGAAGTTGGTTCCAGGAGAAACCTTCCTACTAGTAAGTTATACTTCCTATATTTACATTTGATTTTCTCATTTAGTAAACATGACAAAAAATGCCAATCTTGATGAGAATATTGAGGGAGCATAGAAATTCATAGCATGGAATTACATAATCATACTCATCCTTGAAGAACATGACCTCAAAGGTTATGTCAAAGATGAAGTCCCAAAACAAGAAGGAGATGAAACAAAAGCTAATCATAAGAAGGATATGGTTAATGATAAGAGGATCATAGACGGCTCTATAAAGGATCACTTGATTCCTCAAGTATCCTTAAAGAATACTCCAAAATAAATGTTTGATGCACTAACCATTCTCTTTTAAGGAAAGAATATCAACAAAAGAATGACCTTGAGAAATCAACTCAAGGGAGTCAAGATCCAGAAGGAAGAAACTATGCAATTATACATCACCAAAGTATCCCATATCAAATAACAATTGGAGGCTATTGGAGACATGGTGGAAGAATTAGAAGTTGTAATGAATGCCTTGAATGGTCTCCCAAGAGATTGAGAATCTTTCATCAAAGGAATCTATGCTAGAAGAAAGTTGACCAAGTCTAGTAAAATTTGGGAAGAACATGTGTAGGAAGAAGGACGGATAGATAATAGAGAAGAAAAGATAAATGAAGATGAATACCAATCCTTGGAATCTCATGCAAATAAAGGATCGTTATCAATATCCTATAAAGGATCAATGGAATCAAAGGAACTCAATACCTAAGACATATTTCTCATCCTTTTAATGCTTCAATTGTAACAAGATGGGGCACATCTTAAGGAATTGTCCTCTCAAAGAAGAATAATTCAAGAAAAGAAACAAGAATTTAAATTCCCATGCAGTTGAAGATCATGACTCAATTGAAAATAAAAACAATGAAGATGAAGAATATAGTGAAGAATATGTCTTGATATCATCTCTAACTAGATCAGTCTCACATGGAAGTGACACTTGTCTCATCGAGTGTGGTGTTGTTGGAGGAGAAAGTCGGTTAGCCGACTAGACTAGTTAGCCGACTAATTATAGATTAGGTTGGCCTCATCGGTCGAGTGAAATGACAGGTAGTTACCATAACTATTTTGTAAATGTATAAATAGGATTTTGAGACATATATGAACTTGGTTTGATTTGATGTATGTATGAACCCACATGCGTTATGGTGTAATATAAGTTGTTATTCTATCCACTATCCTTGTCTCTTGTCTCTGTTATGATTATATGATTTTTTATGTGTATTACTGGTAACCTTTCAATCTAAGTGATTACAACATTGGTTCCATTGTCGGTAGTACATATACAGATGAAATGACCATGAGCATGTGATCTCAGAACAAGATATTAAGGACTGGTGGGAGTGTAATATCGTGAACTATTTGCAGAATTACACTCAGAGAAACAGACTGACTATTGCACAAGCTAAGGAGAAATTGGTCTCCGAGATGCATGAGAAGTTTGTAGAATTGGTACCTCAGTCTCTTCAGAAGTTACCAGACAAAAAAGATAGAAGACACTAAAGAGAAAGAGTTACTCCATAGTTTGACGAGAGGTGGACATACAAATCTGTCGGAGTGGTTTGAAATAAATCGCAGATGATTTTTGTGAAGAATGTGTCATGGAAGAGCTAGTTTCTGTCGAGAGTATCAAAAATAGGTTCTATAACGATTTCATTGAGCAGTTTCATTTCTCACTACTGTTGGAAGGGGTTTTGGGTAAGATAGTTGCACAACACCGCGGAGGCTATGCAAGCTCATTCAACACCGCGTAGGACCAAATTAGTGCGATAGGTGGAAGAATAACTGTTTATGGAATTTCATATGCAATTTTGTACCGATTGACCACATTTTGTGGATATGGGTCACTAGTTTGTTATAAGTTAGTTAAAAGTGGAGCTTGGATGTAAAGGTGCAAGCCTATATATATAGTTAGAATTAAAATTGTAAGGGAGCAATGTCAACACAAAAGATCAATCGATCAATCCATTTTGTGATTTGATAACTATGTGTGATCTTGTCGCTTCATTTTGTTCTTGAGCAGTTTTGGCTCTGTCCGTGTCGACCAGCTATTGAATCTTGGGTTGTGATCATCCCCTGCTATGGATAAGTACTGTATGATCTAGATCTGTTGTGCAAAAGTAATATGACATGATGGATGTTACCCTAATTTGATCTTGTCTCTTGTTTCTTTCTTGTCTCTATGTGCTACAATGTCAATGAAGGATGTTTATTGAATCTGTCGTATGAATGAATGACACTACTATGATGAATAAGTGAATGATGTGGTCTGTTAGTGATCTGTTAGTTATGTTGATAGATCTGTGATGAATGTTGCGATGCTA
Source organism: Pseudotsuga menziesii (assembly GCA_001517045.1). Classification (NCBI taxonomy): domain Eukaryota; kingdom Viridiplantae; phylum Streptophyta; class Pinopsida; order Pinales; family Pinaceae; genus Pseudotsuga; species Pseudotsuga menziesii. The sequence goes on along the minus strand of LPNX010013232.1, from coordinate 925,114 downwards.
ATTAACTATCTCTGAAGAATCTGATGATTATGATGTTGAGTCGCTGATGCCTTTTCCTTCCTTCTTATTGCCAAAAACTTGGTTTCGACACCTCTCCCTCAAAAATTTATAGTGAGACTTCATCCGCTCTATGGGTGTTGTCGGGTACGGTAAAACCTGTCTTGGCCAGTGCTTAGGGATATTGCACTGGTTTTGAATTGACAAAGTGAGAATCCCTATCGACGAGGCTTTGTTGGTGGGTTTTTTCCAACAAATCATTCCATTGTCGAGACGTTGTTGCAACTGAAGGGAGGATATGTTGTGACATCCAACTAAACCGGAGATTGAAGATTGATTTGACCTAAAGATGTGAGAGTTTGCTGAAACAGAGAATCATAATACAAAGTTGTTGACAAATGATTGGCCGGATAGATATATCCACGACAGTGCCCACGAATGGTTCTTCTATGAATTTCCTATCATACTATATGAGTGGCTAGTGTAGTTCACTTATAATAAGAACAACCATCAAGGAGGGGAGCCAACATCCTGGACTGCTGAACTGATCCAGGAATTGTGAGAAACTAAAAAAAAGGCATCGTGAGCTATAGAAGTATGGCTGGAGAATATTCTGAAAGGGTACATCACTGAGTTTGCAGTCAATACCAATAAATCATATAGTGAAGCAGAAAGCAAGTTATTCAACGCACTGCGAGGTAGGTTCTTGCCATCTCTACAATTATATATTAAGATGATTTTTGCGAGAAGGGTATTCTAAAGATGCACCTCAAGTAGTGGAACTCTGGTGTGCAGAGGTTGTGGACATTGCGATGAAAGGGGGGTGACAAATGGAAAGATAAGGGGTAGATGGGTATGATTTTTGATGAGACTATGAGGGTCACCGAGGAAACAAGTGGTTGTATAAGGGGAGGAGAAAGTTTTCAACAAGAGAAGAGGTAGAGGATAGGAGAAGGTCATGTTGTGATCGAGATGCAAGGCCATGAAGAACAACCACATGGGATGAAGCAACCCTGTAGTGACAACAAGGATGACCAGACCCAGGCTATGCCTAGGGTAGTAGTAATCTCTAACCCCAATAGTAACATGCCCACACCTCCGCTCACTACTCCACCAATAGGTAGAAAAGTGCATTCTATGTTGAATTGTATGAAATTACAACAATAGTATAGTAGTAGAGCACCATTTGGAGGAAGAAGGCCCAGAATGGTGGGCGACGAGATGAAGCTACCAATATTCCATGGAAACGAGACTGATGACCTGGAGTAGTACTAGTTCTTGTGTGAAGCAGTTTGGATTGCCAGATAGATCATAGATAATGATATCAAGAAAATCTAGTTGGAGACCACCCTCAGGGGTCATGCACTTGACTGGTATATGATATTCATGCAGGTTCCTCAGGGAACTATGGAAAAAAAACTGATAGATATTCAAGAAGGGATATTCGAGGAATTTAACAAACCCAAATATGAGGCCTAGTATATTACAGAACTCAAGAGATCAAGTAGTTCCTGAATGAAACTGTTTGGGATTGTGATAAATGGTTTAAGATGTTTATGGCCCAAGTCAACTTCAAATGAGTGATGCTCAGCATAAGGAGTGGTTCATCGTTGCGTTGGTATTGTACATCCGACACCCATTAATGCAGCAAAATATCGCGACACATAACGAGTCTTTAGAGATCGCGATGAACTTAGAAAATTTGCCTATTTGGGAGACTACAATTGGCATGAACTAGATTTAGGTGCAACTAGCGAATTTGACACTCTGACCTTCAAGATATTAAGAATCCGGAAGAAGAACATGATGACCTTTGGTGCACATGGTGTCATGTGGATGGACACACCAAGGACACCTGTCTGACTTTCCAAAATTATTTTCTCTCAAGAGCACCAAACCCCTTGAGTTTCATTGGTGTGCCATGGTGTCGCGTATGTTAGGTATATGGGCATCGACACAAAAATTGTAGCTACATGCAAAAGATGGTTATGAAGGAAGAAAGTTTGTATCACACCTTTTGTCACTCAGTGGGGCACGAGGATAAATACTATCGAGATTATGACTTGTTTCAAGAGAAAACATATGATTCATACTTTGTGAAGGGCGAGGATCACCGTGCGATCCAACAGTCATAGCCTCAGCCATATATGGAACAACCAACATCCCAGGTGCAGTTTACACATTCTCTACAAATGAAGTTTATTCTGTCGCATTTGCAGCTATAGTTCACACTGCAACCACAGTTTGCACCATGACTGCAGTAAAATCAATTATCGATCACTCAGCCTCAACCACAGTATGTTCAAGCAGCGCACTATGTTCAGAAGCAACCAAATTTCNACCTACCTTAGACATTAATTAAATAATTTTTGTCTTATTACCTAGTCTCCTAGATTCCACTCTATGCTAGTTGCCTTCTACATGTCCTAGAAGTCAACACAAGCCAAAAATGAGTCATGGAGCACTTGGGAAACTTCTTGGAAACCCATTTTAGCATGTCTTTTTTATTCCAGATCCTTCAAAGCACATATCTACTTTTTCTAAAAAGCTGCCTGTTTTATTGAGAATTAAGGCAAAAGGAAAAGCTAGACTAGCTGTAGTTGACTTGTTTTTTTTCCACATCATCCTCCCTCCGTTTATTCTAATAAAAGCATGTATGATTTTTCTTTACATCCCTCATTATCTTTTCTACTTGACTTATCCAATTTGTGAGAATCTTGGTGGATTTGGAAACTGCTTTATGCACCAATGGGGGATTTGACTAGATTTAGTAAACCTACTTTTTGACCTTTTCGAATGGAATCCTTATGCATTTGAATCTCTCATGTAATTATATATTTCAGCAGCCTATTAATTCACAAGGTTGGCTATTGTACACTTATTCAGNGCTCCAATTTTAGTCTCCTTTGGTGTTAATTTTGCATGTTTGATTAGCAATTTTGTGAGTGTAATTGTTCTATCTCTTGGGTTCAATTTCCACATGGTATCATAGCCTTTGTATATCGATTTATATCCTTCCATATTTTTGTTGTAGGTTCGACATCTTGACTGGGAGCATATTCTGCTGACTAAAGGGCACAGTTTCTAAGCTATGGACCAATCTCAGAAGATCATCTTGACTCCATTCAATTTCTTTGAGTGGAAAGCTGAGATGGAGATATTGTTGAGAGCAAAAGGTCTCTACAAGGTTACTATGGAAACTAAGGTAGAGCCCAATGCAGCTGCAGAGAAAATCAAATGGCACAATAGGAGGGATGAGGCCTATGGTCTTTTGTGTCTAAGCATTTCAAGAGACCTCCTCTTCCATATTGATGGATTGATGTCACCGAATGAAGTGTGAGAAAAAATTGTAGAGATTTTTGGTAAGACAGATGAGATGAGAGGACATCAAATCCAGAATGAGATGATCTCCTTGAGTCCCAGTAGATTCGAATCCTTGCAAACCTATTTTTCCAAGTTTAAAGCCCTTGTTTTGCAGCTAAAACAGTGTGGGATCAAAAAGAAGGAAGAGCAACTAGTTTTGGCCATACTCTTGAAGCTTGGCCCTGACTATTCAGTGTTTTTTTCATCCTTCAATTCCACCAAGTTGACATCTCGAGCTTGGAATATGCCTAAGCTTGCAGAGTTCATGGAATCCCCCACACGGGAACAAGATAAGTTGGTGATGATGGGCACCATCAAACCTTCCAAAGAACAAGCTTTGGTTGTTGGAGATTCAAGGGTGGATTCAAAAATTAAGAAAAAAGATAAAAATCCACCTGAGCAAAAGAGAGACAATAACAAGTCTCAAGAGGAGCCCCAAGGTTCCAAGAACTTGCAGAAGAAGAAGAACAAAGGAGAAATGAGCAAGTGTGCATACTGCAGTAAGGGCTATCATCCTGAGATCTCTTGTATGAAGAAGCAAATTGACATGTTGATCCAACTCCTGGAGAAGAATAACATCTCCCTTCCTGATTGCTCAAAGAAGAGGGAAGGAGGATCAAATTCATAGGACAGAGAGAGAGTATATGCCTTGGTTTCTAGCACATCAAGCTCACCTAGCTTCATCATAGACTCTGGAGCTTATAGACATATGGTTTCAACAAAAGAGGCATTCTCCTCTCTTGACATGTTGAAAGGTCCTCCAATAGTTTTGGGAGATGACTCTCTCATTAACAGTTTGGGGAAAGGAAGAGTTGATCTTGACAATGGTAAGTTCAATAATGTGTTGTATGTTCTAGGTCTTGCCTCTAATATCTTGTCAATGTATCAGATGAGTCACACTAGGTCTCCAAAGAAGGCCATATTCTCCCCTGATGATGTTGAAATGACTAATATTTCGATTGGTAAATTCATAGAAAAAGGTGTTATTGGTCACACTTCTAAGGTATACATGTTTTCCCATTTTATACCCTACTCAAACCCCTCTTCTCTTCTGATTCATGCTAATGACACAAGCAAGATTTGGCATGAAATATTTTTCCATATTAACTACAAGTATCTTTCTGTTTTGAGTGAAAAATATATAGTCATAGGGTTACCAAAGATCAAGTTTTCCAAGGGAGTCTATCAAGCTTGTATCCTAGGAAAACATTCAGAGCACAAATTTCAGAGAGCTAGTCATGAGAGAACCTCTGCACCTCTTGAGTTGATCCACAGTGAAATTTTTGGTCCATTTCCTCATATGTACATGAGTAAATCCAAATATGCATTGACCTTCATAGATGACTTTTCTAGGTATTGTTGGGTTTACTTCCTAAAGCCAAATAAGCATGAAGTTTTTTACCTCTTCAAAGTCTTTAAAGCCTTGGTTGAAAACCAGTCTGGGAGGAAACTCAACATCCTCAGATATGACAATGGTGGTGAGTATGTCAAGTCTAAGTTCATTTAGTATTGTAAATATGAAGGTATTCAGATGCAGCATTTGATCCCTTACACACCACAACAAAATTATATTTCTAAGAGAAATAACAGATCACTGAAGGAGATGGCAACTTGCATGATGGAGGCTAAGACCTTGCCACCAAATTTTTGGGCCGAGCCTATAAATTGTGCATCCTACATCTAGAATAGGGTTCCTCATAATTATCTTGATGGTATGACTCCTTTCGAAGCTTGGAGTGGGCACAAGATATATGTGACCCATTTCATGATTTTTGGCTCAAAGGCTTGGGCTAGAATTCCAACTGAAAAGAGAAAGGATTTGTAGCCCCAAAGCCAAGAGTTCCTATTTTTTGGGTATTTTGAATATTGAAAAGGGTACAAGCTGATCAACTTGAGAACTAACAAAGCTTTCATTGAAAGAAGTGTTAGGTTCCAAGAAGAGCCTGTTAACACTCCATTTTTTAACAGTTGATCTAAGGGACCGATAGGAGTTCGATGAGGGTCCCATTCCCATGAAATTCATACGAACACCCCTTTAGGTTATCATAGGTCCAAGGAAAAGAAGAAAATATCAGGTGTGCTGAAGCCATTGAACGAGAATCAAAGGCAAAGGCTGAGATTGATCAGAGGTGGATCAACGACTTCAAACCATTTCACGTGAGAAGCCATGCTCGACCAAAGTCGCTATTTCAGATAGCGAAATGGGTTAAAGGTCAGAAAACTTCAATGAATGAGATGAGATCTGAGTCATATCTATGGCCTCAATCAATTTCAGAATCCATACTTGTGTGGGTAAAGCCGTGATTTCAAATTGCAAAAGAGGGATAACGGACACGAAGATCAACAATTGTGATAAGAAAGGAAAGAAATCTATGGCCATGGTATATTTTGCAATGCGGACTAGCACAGATGAATACCAAGGTTTCTCATTGTGAAAGATAATGTGGCCGACTCAGATCTATGGATGCATGAAGGGTCGGTCGTGATCGATGGTTGATAACATGTCACAATCCAGAACTGCCCGTAGTGTTCAGAGGAGAAACATTGGCTGTAGAAAGAATGGAATGTGGACAGTGGACGTGAAATATTCCTCAAATAGGATGGTTGAGAAGACTCCCAGGGTACAGGTTTCACATCTAGTGTGGAGATGACAGTGAAGGAGACGTTCACGTGTGTAATCTGCCCTATTGCAAATTGGTCGATTCCTTTGATGCCATTCGGGGTAAGCCTAAGACAAAAGTCTTGTCTAGAGACACTAATTTTATTGATTCACAAGTGTGGCATGTGGCTCACTTAGAATGAAGCAGTAAGAAATATGGAGGTTTGATTCACTGAGGCAACAGACTGGGCATTTACACGATGGCCGAAGGAGGCGACGAACTAAAAAATCCCGACGCCACCATCACTGTAAGTGAAAGGGAAAGAAAGGCCAAATCCACAACCATTGAAACTAGCTTGGAGGCCATGTGGGATCTGTTTGAAATCTTTCCCATATTAGATAATATAATTGAACGTCAGAGGCATCACACATGTCGCCACCACAAAGACCAAGATTCTAAGGGTATAGCTCTTTCTGGGCCGTTTCAGATTGCCCTATATAACGCCATATTCTGGAGATATTTGGGGCATAAAAATGTGTAGATGATAAGGAGTATAGAGTTGAATTATGAGAAGTGTCAAGTTACTTCATAGACAACCATTTCTGTGTGGTTCGAGAAGTTAGTTCGACAAGGGGTACTCTTGGTAGGCAAACATAGATCCGTGTTTTGGTTATCCATACCAGAAAATCACCAATGACCGGGGCACAGATGTTAAACACCAAAGAAGGTTCACCCGATCCTACAAAACCCAGTATCTATATGTGTAGTGCATGGTTTTTGACATCCCAACAACAGCCCTCCAGCCCTCCCAGTTGCAGTCACAACCTCTGAAGTCCTAGCTCACAACGGTGGCAAAACTGTTGGAGTGAATGCTCGTTTTAGGACCAGGTGGGTCGAGAGCCTTCGACACCACCCCTAAATTCTCCACTTGATTGCTTTGTCATGGGTGAGGAGAGGGTCAAACGCACACCCGACTACATGGGTTACAAGAAAAACCTCCTCATAGGAGGAAGAAAAGGGTACAAGGATGATAAGCTTCTTAAGTCGTTTATCATCACCAAGTGCATGACCACCTTTTTTCTGGCCTCCTCCTATAACAGTGTTACTAGAAAAAGGATGGGTCAGGAAAATTATCAGGCAATGGATTCGGGTCTTATTTTCATCCTTTGAGCAACATGGTTTGGAAGAAGCGAGCTGGTAGAAGAAATAGAAGGATATACCTAAAGCAGCCTAAGTAGACAATTGGTCATCAGCATGCTGCATGGGAATTGCTTTCATGAAGTGCAATGAAAGAAAGCTCTATGTTGTCAATCTGCTTTATCATGCGCCGCATCTCCATAATGTTTTTTTATCTTTATAAGATGTGGCGATAGTTCCACTCCCTATACTATTAATTCATGATTGTGACTTGTAACAATTTTTTATTCGATAGTCTCAGCATTAGAATAGTATAACTACACTCCTGATAGAGGGAGTAGGAGGAGTTAGTTGGATTGGGAAACATTCTAGGGCTGAGGCTCTCCATTGTAAATAATATTTGAGGCATGTGTTATGATTAAAATTGCAGAGGAGGAGTTCTTTCTCATGGAAGAGATTCATGTGTCATTGTTTTTCTCAATATGTGTTTTCCTTTGCGTGCAATGTGCTTCCTATTTTCATTCTAGTTTTTTTATTGCTTTCATGTCTGCAACTTAGTGTATAATAGTTAGGAATTCATACCTGTTATGATCCTACTGTTGTTCCAGACATTTACCAATTGTTCTTCTAAAGGTGCGTGGAATTCATCTCGTTGGTGGTCCACGCGATGGGATGTTCTCTCTCGCCCTCCAACTACCCATTAAATATCTACAGATTAGGAGATCAATGGCTACATTTCCTCTATTTACAACCCCATGCCATCCTTTTCCTTATGCAAGTGTTCCCTACGTAGGTTTTTTACTCCATTTCCAATGGTCCCTTGCCTTGATAGTCCCACCTTATATCTCTCCTTGATACACTTTGTCCCATTCAGGATCCTAGCCCCCTTATTATCCTTGATTGAAAACCTTACGCGAAGTTGACTTTGAAGATGAATGAGAGATCCCTCTCTAATTGTACAGGGCTAGAGGTGCATTCTAAAGCAGTTCTGTTGTTTCTTGGGAGCGGGCCCCTCCTCGCTCGACCTTAGCGTCTCAAAATCATGGTGCCAACAAACTGGCACTGTTGCGGGGATGAAATTAAATATCTTCCTTGGGAAGAATGGAAAAATTTTAGATCTGGTTGTTGATGGTGAACAATGACCAGACATCAAGAAGGTTGGGCACTTTTCACCTAAAGAATCCACTCTTTAAGGATTCAGACTTCAACGAATCCGTTGGTGGTGTGACCTAGAAATCAAATGGCCGAGGAAAGATGGCAGAATCCGTCTGGAAAATGGACCCCTTATAAACCTTAGAAATGCATGGTGGATGGTCAAGATACTCGAGTCTGTGTTTCTTCCAGGATGCCTTATCCTATCTTGTAAGTTTTCTCTTAGAGTTTCCCATATTTATCAAAATAGCCTTCTGTGGTTCAGCTCATTCTAAACAGAGCTATGAATATATTCATGCTTATCCTTCTTTACAAAATGAAAGCATTGTGTCATCTTGCACATCTAATCTTGTCCTAGATTTTTATCCAGGGGCTCACAATGTCAAAGGACACCCCTGGGAAATTCATGAAACCTTGGACAATAGCTTAGCTATTGTGCCTAACCTTGTCTCTCCAATTTCTCCAAGCTGATACAAACCACTGCAACTGCCTCCCATTCTCCATGATTTTCCCACGAGATATTAGAAATACCTCCCCAAGTTTGATGGAGAATCCCAAGACTTGACTGTTGAGAAACATTTACAAGCCTTTGAGCATTTCTCTGACCTTTTTGAGATAGAACATGATGATGTTTGCATGTGGGCTTTCACCATGTCCTTGCAAGGATATTTCAAAGTGTGGTTCAAACACTTGCAGCCTAAGTCCATCAACACTTGGGAAGAGTTTTCTTGCACATTCTTAAAGTTTTTGGGGTAGGAGAATTCCATTGGAGCAAATACTTTTAGATTTTTATTCCCTGAGGAGGCATGAGGCTGAGGCCATATCTAGTTTTAACAGAATATTTGCAAGCTTTTATTATAACAAGCTTAAGGAAGTCCAACCTCTTGATAACACTGCTAAGATCTATTATGTAGCTGCATTTCCTTCTAACCTGTCCTTGCTTCTTTTGGAGAGAAAATCAGCCACCCTGCAGCATATGTTCACTGATTGTTCGTAGGTTGAGGAAAACCTTAAGATGTCCAAGAAATTGTCAGATCAGAACAGTGGTGGTGAAATAAAAGATACATTCAAATTGGTTGGGCCCTACAAGCAAAATGGGAAAGTCTCTGGCCCGTCAAAACTCTCTCCTAGTATGCAGAAAGATGAACAGCCTAATGCAGGAACTGGTAGTCCTGCAGGATTGTTCTCTGAAGATGGTGACCTGCACTGCTCCTGGCCCACAAAGGACAATTTTAAGAAGGAGTTTGCTATGCATGTGTATGATGAATATGATAAAGAGTACTTGTAGAATATACTTGAAAAACCAGCTGTTGAAACAAATCCTGTTGATGAAAGGAATCAAGATGCAATGCAAAATCAAAAGGTTGAAGCGGGAAAGGACAATAAAGGTAGTGGAGGTGATAGCCTACCCTTGTGTTATGCCTCTTTTGAATTAATATGACACATGATTAAGGCCTCCAGGAAAAAATAGAGAGAAATGGAGATGGTGCAGGCTAGAAAACTGCACAGGAAGGAAAGACGATGAGAATAAGCAAAATATGCCTACTCGGTTCCACTCGAGAGGCAGGGGACCTCTCTCTTGAAGCACATCAAGCTTTGTCACAGAAATTTCAAGCAGAAAGTGGGACATTCCATTGAAGAAATATTATGTGGGTTCTATTTTACAATCTTCCAAGTGTCATCCTGATGATTCTCTACAAGAAGGAAGCTCCAGACGACGTTCCCATGAGCAGGTGACAGAACATGCTAGAGGTTGCCATGTTTTCTATGACCCCATGGATGAATATAAGGAGGGTATGGGTGAAGGAAATGATTGGTTGCATCCCTGCTTTGAAGATCAGTTTGTTTATCATTTCCTTATCCCATTATCTATTTCATTTCTGTCCATCAAGCATAATGAAAGAACAAAACTATTAGGCAAGTTGCTTGATTGGATTCATTGGAAGTCTGGTTTCACTTAATCAAAATTGTGTAAAAATTTAGGTATAGTAGGTAGGAAAAAATAAGCTCAGCAGAGCATTTCCTTCATTACTGTTTTAGTTTGTTTTCATTTTCAGTTACAAGCAGAAGTTTATAGTCACCAACATGATTTGCAAGAGGCACGAATTTGCTGAAGTAGTAACTCGGAGCAGAATGGAGATGTCAAAAAAATATTGAAGGTATCCCAATGGTTTTGGCACTTGGTCTACGGGGGGTGCTTTGCTACCTCATTGGGAGGATAGCATCCCTTATGGATCCAGTTGTTAACACTCCATTTTTTAACAGTTGATCTAAGGGCCCGATAGGAGTTCGATGAGGGTACCATTCCTGCAAACTTCATACAAACACCCCTTAAGGTTATCAAAGGTGAAAGGAAAAGAAGAAAATGGTAGGTGTGCTGAAGGCATTGAATGGGACTAGGAAGCAAAGGCTGAGATTGATCAGAGGTGGATCAATGGCTTCAAACCATTTTGCACGAGCAGACATGCTCGACCAAAGCCGCAATTTCAAATCATGAAATGGGCTAAAGGTCGGAAACATTCTAAAATCGAGATGAGATCTGACTCAGATCTATGGCCTTAATCAATTTTGCAAGCCATACTTGAGCGGGTAAAGCTGTGATTTCAAATCGTGAAAGAGGGATAGGGGTCATGAAGATCAATGACCGCGATAAGAAAGGAAAGAAATCTACAGCCACAATCTATTTTGCAATGTGGACTAGCACGAATGAATACCAAGGTTTCTCATTACGAAAGATCATGGGACCCACTCAGATCTACGACTACATGAAGGTTTGGTCACGATAAATGGTTGAGAACACATCATGATCCAAAAGTGCCCATAGTGTCCAGAGGAGAAAAGTTGGCAGCAGAAAGAATGGAATGTGGATGGTGGATGTGAAATATTCCTCAAATCGGATGACTGAGAAGAATCCCAGGGTAAAGGTTTCACATCTAGTGTAGAGATGACAGCGGAGGAGATTTTCAAGCATGTAATCTACCCCCATTGCAAATTAGTTGATTCCTCCGATGCCATTTGGGGTAAGCCTAAGACAGAAGTCTTGTATAGTGACACTAACTTCCTTGATTCACAAGTGTGGCATGTGGCTCACTTAGAAGGAAGCAGTAAGAAATATGGAGGTTTGATTCACTGAGGAAACAGACTGGGCATTTACACGATTGCCAAAGGAGGTGACAAACTAGAATAGCCCAATGCTGCCATTACTGTAACTGAAAGGGAAAGAAAGTTCAAACCTGTAGCCCTTGAAACCAGCTTGGCAGCCACATGGGATTTGTTTGAAATCTTTCCCATATCAGATAATATAATTAAATGTCATAGGCATCACACATGCAACCATCATAGCTACCAATATTCTAAGGGTATAGCTCTACCTAGGTCATTTTTGATCGCCCTATATAATTCCATCTTCTAGAAATATTTGAGGAATACAAATGTGTAGATGATAAGGTGTATAGAGTTGAATTCTGAGAAGTGTCGAGTTTCTTCATAGACAACCATGGCTATGTGGTTCGATAAGTTAGTTCGACAAGGGGTACTCTTGGTAAGAAAACATAGATTTGTGTTTTGGTTATCCATACGAAAAAATCACCAACCACTGGGGCATAGATGCTAAACACCAAGGGAGGTTCACGCGCTTCTACACAACCCAGTCTCTGGATGCGTGGTGCATGGGTTTTGACATCCTAGTGACATCCCTTTGACCCTCCCCATTGCAGTCACGGCCTTCGAAGTCCCAGCTCACAGCGGTGGCAGAATTCTTGGAGCAAATACTCGGTCTAGGACCAGGTGGGTCTAGAGCCTTCGACACCACCCCTAGAGTCTCCACTTGACTTCTTTGTCATGGGAGAGAAGAGGGTCAAACGCACACCCGACTGCATGGCTTACAGGAAAACCCTCCCTGTAGGAGGAATAAAAGGGTACAAGGATGATAAGATTCTTAAGTCGTTTATCATCACCAAGTGCATGACCACCTTTTTTCTGGCCTCCTCCTATAATAGTGTTACCAGATGAAGGATGGGTCGAGAAAACGATCGGGAAATGGATTCAGGTCTTCTTGTCAGCATTTGAGTGACATGGTCTGGAAGAAGTGGGCTGGTTAAAGAAACAGAAGGATATACCCAAAGTGGCCTAAGTAGACAATTGGTTGTTAGCATGCCGCATGGGAATCACTTTCATGAAATGGAATGAAAGAAAGCTCTATGCTATCAGTCTGTGTTATCATGCACCGTGTCTCCATAATGTTTGTTTATCTTTGTAAAACATGGTGATAGTTCCAGTGCCTGTACTGTTAACGCATGATTGTGACTTGTAACAATTTTCTATTCGGTAGTCTCAGCACTAGAATAGTATAAATACACTCCCGATAGAGGGAGGAGGAGGAGTTAGTTGGATTGGGAAACATTCTAGGGCTGAGGATCTCCATTGTAAATAAGATTTGAGGCCTGTGTTATGAAAAAATTATAGAGGAGGAGTTGTTTCTCATGGCATAGATTCATGTGTCGTTGCTTTGCCTAATATGTATTTTCCTTTACGTGCAATGTGCTTCCTGTTTTCATTCCAGTTTGTTGATTGCTTTCATGTCTACAACTTAGTGTATAACAATTAGAAATTCATACTTGTTATGCTCCTGCTATTGTTCCATACATTTACCAATTGTTCTTCTAAAGTTGTGTCGAATTCATCTCGCTGGTGCTCCATGCGATGGGTTGTTCTCTCTCATCCTCCAACCACCCGCTAAATATCTCCATATTGGGAGATCAGCGACTACCTTACCTCTATTTACAACTCCATGCCATCCTTTTCCTTATGCAAGTTTTCCCTACGTAGATTTTTGACTCCATTTCCAATGGTCCCTTGCCCCAATAATCCCACCTTGCATCTCTCCTTGATACACTTTGTCCCATTAAGGATCCTGGCACCCTGATTGTCCTTGATTGAAAACCTTACGTGGAGTAGACTCCGAAGACAAACGAGAGATCCATCTTTGATTGCAGACTGGAGGCATAGTCTAAAGCAGTTTTTCTATTGGCCAGGAGTGGGCCCCTCCTCTCTCAACCTTGGGGTCTCAAAATCCCGGTGCCAACAAACTAGTGCCATTGCCAGGGACGAAATTGAAGATCCTCCCTGGGAAGAATGACAAAGATTTTAGATCTGGTTGTTGATGGTGAAAAATGACCAGACATCAAGAAGTTTGAGCACTTTTCACCTGGAGACTCTGCTCTTGAAGGATTCAAACTTCAGCGAATCCACTAGTGGTGTGACCCAGAAATCAAATGGTCGAGGAAAGCTTGTAGACTCCGTCTAGAAATGGATCCCTCATAAAGCTTAGAAATGCATGGAGGATAGTCAAGATACTCGAGTCTGCATTTCTTCCAATATGCCTTATCCTATCTTGTAAGTTTTCTCTTATATTTTCCCAGATTTATCAAAACAAGATTCTTTGGTTCAACCCATTCTGAAAAGAGCTATGAATATATTACTATTTATCCTTCTTTATGAACCGAAAGCCTTGCGTCATCTTGCACATCTGATTTTGGCCTAGATTTTTATCCAGTGGCTTACAATGTCAAAGGACACCCCTGTGAAATTCATGAAACCTCAGACGATAGCTTAGCTATTGTGCCTAACATTGTCTCTCCCATTTCTCCAAGCTAGTACAAACCACTGCAATTGCCTCCCATCCTCCATGATTTTCCCACAAGATATTACAAATACCTCCCCAAGTTTGATGGAGAATCCCAAGATTTGACTGCTGAGAAACATTTACAAGCCTTTGAGCATTTCTCTAACCTTTTCGAGATACAACATGATGATGTCTACATGTGGGATTTTGCCCTAACCTTGCAAGGAGACGCCAAAGTGTGGTTTAAACAGTTGCAGCCTAAGTCCATCAACACTTGGGAAGAGTTTTCTTGCACATTCTTAAATTTTTGGGGTAGGAGAAGGCCATTAGAGAAAATACTTTCAGAGTTTTATTCCCTGAGGAGGCATGGGGGTGAGGCCATATCTAGTTTCAAAAGAAGATTCCCAAGCTTTTATTATAGCATGCCTAAGGAATTCCAACCTATTGAGAACACTTCTAAGATCTATTATGTAGCCACCTTTTTTCTTGACCTGTCCTTGCTTCTTTTGTAGAGAAAATCAGCCACCCTGCAGCATATGTTCGTTGATTGTTTGGAGGTTGAGGAAAACCTTAAGATGTCCAAGAAATTGTCAGATCAGGACATGGTGGTGAAATAAAATATACATTCAAATTGGTTGGGCCCTATAAGCAGAATGGGAAAGTCTCTGGCCCATCAAAAATCTCTCCCGGTATGCAGAAAGATGACCAGCCTGATGCAGGAACAGGTAGTCCTGTAGGATTGTTCTCTAAAGATGGAGACCTGCACCACCCCTGGTCCGCAAAGGACAATTTTAAGAAGGATTTTGGTATGCCTTTGTACAATGAATATGAGGAAGAGTACCTGTAGAATATACCTAACGAGCCAACAATTGAAACAAATCTTGTTGATGAAAGGACTCAAAATGAAATGCAAAATCAGAAGGTTGAAGTGGTAAAGGATGATAGGGGCATTGGAGGTGATAGCCTACCCTTGTGTTATGCCTCTTTTGAATTAATATGACACATGATTAAGGCCCCCAGGAAAAAACAGAGAGAAACAGAGATTGTGTAGGCCATAAACCTACATAGGAAATAAGACGATGAGAAGAAGCAGCTAGAAGCGCCACCTCACATAGGAGGAATATGCCTACTCGGTTCCACTAGAGAAGTAGGGGACCTCCCTCTTGAAGCACATAAAGCTCTTGTTATAGAAATTTCAAGTTCCATTGAAGAAATATTCTATCGGTCCTCTTTTACAATCTTCCAAGTGTTAGCCTGACGAATCTCTAGAAGAAGGAAGCTCCGGACGGCTTTCCCATGATCAAGTGATAGAACATGCTGGAGGTTGCCATGTTTTCTATGACTCCATGGCCGAATATATGGAGGGTCTAGGAAAAGGAAATGATTGGTTGCATCGTTTCTTTGATGATCAGTTTGTTTATCATTTCCTTCTCCCATTATCTATTTCATTTCTGTCCATCAAGCACAATGAAAGAACAAAACTATTAGGAAAGTTGCTTGATTGGCTTCATTGGAAGTCTGATTTCACTTAATTAGACTTGTGTACCAAGTTAGGTAGAGTAGGTAGGAAAAAATAAGCTTGGCAACGCATTTCCTTCATAACTGTTTTAGTTTGTTTTCATTTTCAGTTACAAGCATAGGTTTGCAGTCACCAACATGATTTGTAGGAGTGGCATGAATTTGCTGAAATAGTAACTCGGAGCAGAATGGAGATGTCAAACAAATATTGAAGGCAGCCCAATGGTTTCAGCACTTGGTCTATGTGGGGTTATTTTCTACCTTACTTGGAGGATAGCATCCCACGTGGAACCAGTTGTTAACACTCCATTTTTTAACAGTTGATCTAAGGGCCCAATAGGAGTTCGATGAGGGTCCCATTCACACAAACATCATACGAAGTAAGCCTAAGACGGAAGTCTTGTATAGCAACACTAGTTTCCCTGGTTCACAAGTGTGGCACGTGGCTCACTTAGAAGGAAGAAGTAAGAAAGATGGAGGTTTGATTCGCTGAGGCGACAGACTGGGTGTTTACACGATGGCCAAAAGAGGCGACGAACTAAAACAGCCCGATGCCACCATCACTATAAGTGAAATGGCAATAATGGTCAAATACACAGCCCTTCAAACCAACTTGGTGGCCATGCGGGAGTTGTTTGAAATCTTGCACATATTAGATAATATAATTGAACGTCAGAGGCATCACACATGCCACCATCATAGAGACCAAGATTCTAAGGGTATAGCTCTTTCTGGGCCTTTTCAGATCGCCTTATATAATGCCATCTTCTGGAGATATTTGAGGCATAAAAATGTGTAGAGGATAAGGAGTATAGAGTTGAATTCCAATAAGTGTCGAGTTCCTTCACAGACAACCATGGCTGTGTGGTTCGAGAAGTTAGTTTGAGAAGGGGTGCTCTTCGTAGGAAAACATAGATCTGTGTTTTGGTTATCCATACAAGAAAATTACAAACCACCGGGGCACAGATGTTAAACACCAAGGGAGATTCACCCACTTCTACATGACCCGGTCTCTAGATGTGCATTGCATGGGTTTTGACATCCCTCCGACCCTCCTAGTTGCAGTCGATACCTCCGAAGTCGTAGCTCACAATGGTGGTAGAACTGTTGGAGCAAATGCTCATTCTGGGACCAGGTGGGTCTGGATTCTTTAACACCACCCCTAGAGTCTCCACTTGACTACTTTATCGTGGGTGAGGAGAGGGTCAAACACACACCCGGCTGCATGGCTTACAATAAAATCCTACTCGTAGGAGGAAGAAAATGGTACAAGGATGATAATATTCTTAAGTCGTTTATCATCACCAAGTGCATGACCACCGTTTTTATGGCCTCCTCCTATAACCGTGTTACCAGACGAAGGATGGGTTGGGAAAATGATCGGGTAATGGATTCGGTTTTTCTTGTCAGCCTTTGAGTGACATGGTCTAGAAGAAGTGGGCTGGTCGAAGAAACAGAAGGATATACCCAAAGCGGCCTAATTAGACAATTGGTCGTCAACATGTCGCAAGGGAATTTCTTTCACGAAGTGGAATGAAAGAAAGCTCTATGATTTTAGTCTTTGTTACCATGCACCACGTCTCCATAATGTTTGTTTATCTTTGTAAAACCTGGCAATAGTTCCACTCCTTGTATTGTTAATTCATGATTGTGACTTGTAACAATTTTCTATTCGGTAGTCTCAGCATTAGAATAGTATAAATACACTCCCGATAGAGGGAGGAGGAGGGGTTAGTTGGATTGGGAAACATTCTAGGGCTGACGCTCTCTATTGTAAATAAGATTTGAGGCTTTTGTTATGAATAAAATTGTAGAGGAGGAGTTGTTTCTCATGGCAGAGATTCATGTGTCATTGCTTTTCCCAATATGTATTTTCCTTTACGTGCAATGTGCTTCCTGTGTTCATTCTAGTTTATTGATTACTTTCATGTCTGCAAATTAGTGTATAATAGTTAGGAGATCATACTTGTTATGCTCCTACCTTTTTTATATAAATTTACCAATTGTTCTTCTAAATTTGCATGGAATTCATCTCACAGGTGCTCCACGCAATGGGTTGTTCTCTCTCGTCCTCCAACTGTTGGCTACCTTGCCCCTGTTTACAACCCCATGCCATCCTTTTACTTATGCAATTTTTCCCTAGATAGGTCTTCAAATCCATTTCCAATGGTCCCTTTCCCTGATAATCCCACCCTGCATCTCTCCTTGATAGACTTTGTCCCGTTCAGGATCCTGGCCCCCTTGATTATCCTTGATTGAAAACCTTACACGGATTAGACTCCAAAGACGAACAAGAGATCCCTATTTGATTGTGTAGGGATAGAGGTGAAATATAAAGAGGTTCTTCTATTTCCCAGGAGTGGGCCCCTCCCTTATCAACCTTGGGGGCTCAAAATCCCGATGCCAACAGAGCCTTTAGTAGCAGTCAAAGTTGGAGAGTCTTCTTCACCGCCATATCCATTGATTGTAAGTGGAGAGACTAATTAGTTTTTTTATTCTGATATGTTTGATAATGATGATTTGATTGCATATATTTACATTCCTACAATACCAAAATGGGCAGCAAAGACCATTCATGCAGCTGGGGAACTAGCTGGAAATCCTAGTGACACTAGGAGGACTAGATCTCTATTTGAGAGTGCCCTCTGTATGAAAGATCCTTTATTTGCTGAGAAGTTTTATCTGATGGTTGAATAAGATCCATATACATATGAATATGCAGCACATTATCCAAGATGGAAAACAACCATGAAATAATAATTTAGCTTGCTCCAGAAGAACAACACTTGGGAACTAGTTGATCTTCCCCCGGGGAGGAAACTAGTTCAATGTAAGTGGGTTTTCAAGACTAAGTTTTCTATTGATGGTTCACCTTTGAAATAAAAGGAAATATTGGTAGCCAAGGGATACTCACAAGTACATGGTATTGAATACAATGAAACCTTTGCACCAGTGGCAAAGATGGACTCCATAAGGCTAGCTTTAGCCATTGCAGCATCGAAGTAGTGGGAGGTACATCACATGGATGTGAAGTGTGATTTCCTAAATGGAGATCTCATTGAAGATATTTACATGCAGGAACCTAAATGGTTTGTTTCTAATCCATATTTAGTGTGCAGGTTAAAGAAGTCATTGTATGGGCTCAAGCAAGCCCCTAGGGCTTGGTATGCCAAAATTGATGGCTTTCTGCTGTCATTGAGTTTTGTTTGATGCAAGTATGATCCTAATGTCTATTTGAAGCTGATTCATGGTTATTTTATGATTATTGTCTTGTATGTGGATGACCTTGTAATGACAGGAAGTTCAAAGAAAGAGATTGCCTCCTTGAAGGATGCAATGAACCATGCATTTTCTATGACATATTTGGGATTGTTGAGCCAATTATTGGGTCTCAAAATTGCTTAATCCCAACACGGAATCAAAGTACATCAGTCCAAGTATGCATTAGATTTTCTTAACAAGTTAAACATGAAATATTGCAAGCCAAGCAAGACTCCCTTCCTTTCAGGAGTTAATCTTGAAGAAGAAGGTTCTTCTCCTGTGGTAAATAATACATTGTATAGGCAGTTGATTGGGTGTTTGTTTTATCTTACACAAAATAGACCTGATATATCTTATGCAACTAGTGTGGCTTCAAGATACATGGATCAGCCTCATGAGATCCACTGGAGGGCATCCAAAAGGATCCTAAACTTTGTTCAAGGAACAAGAACTCATGGGATCTTCTTCTTCTGTGCATCTTCAGAACAAAGTAGCAGACATCTTCACCAAAAAAAAATTGTGAGAAGACATTCAGCAATCTCAAATCACTACTAGGGATTTCTGATCATGCTATGAAGCATGATTGATGACAATATTTCCAAATTTTGTTTTTCTGTCCATGTTTAAGGGAGGATTTTACCACTGGGTTTTTGCCTCTTTCCTTGGTTGTATGGACAAGCAGTATGTAAAGGGTGACTAAGACTTGTTTCTAGGACCTATATTTTTCTGATATTTACTCATAAAGTCAGGATTAAGGGGGCATGTTAGAATAATGAACCCATAGTTACTTACCTTAGACATTAATTAAATCATTTTTGTCTTATTACCTAGTCTCCTAGATTCCACTCTGTGCTAGTTGCCTTCTACATGTCCTAGAAGTCAACACATGCCAAAACTGAGTCATGGAGCACTTGGGAAACTTCCTAGAAACTCATTTTAGCATGTCTACTTTATTCCAGATCCTCCAAAGCCCATATCTGCTTTTTCTCAAAAGCTGCCTGTTTTATTGAGAATTAAGGCAAAAGGAAAAGCTAGACTAGGTGTAGTTGACTTGTTTTTTTCCCACATCATCCTCCATCATTTTATCCTAATAAAATCATGTATGAGTTTTCTTTCCATCCCTCATTATATTTCCTACTTGAATTAGGCAATTCGTGAGCATCTTGGTGGATTTGGAAACTGATTTATGCACCTATGGGGGATTTGACTAGATTTAGTAAGCCTACTTTTTGACCTTTTCGAATGGCATCCTTATGCATTCAAATATATCATGTAATTATATATTGCAGCAGCCTATTACTTTACAAGGTTGTCTATTGTAGACTTATTCAATACATATTAGTGTTATGCTCCAATTTTAGTCTCCTTTGGTGTTAATTTTGCATGTTTGATTAGCAATTTTGTGAGTGTAATTCTTCTATTTCTTGGGTTCAATTTCCACACAAATCCCCTATAAAAGCTAGCCCAACCAAAATATCAGCAAGTATCTCAACCACAGTACCAATGGAAAGGAGGATTCCGAGGAGGATTTAGGGGATGAGGAGGATGCTTCGGAGGAGGGGGAGGAAGAGGTCAAGAATCAATCCAGTGTTACACTTGTGGAGTATTTGAGAACTACCAAATGGAATGTCCTCATGTACAGTATACACTATGCAAAAAGTGAGCATAATGTTGAAAATTTCCCTCAGTTGATTGCAAAGCGGCAGGCCGAAAACATCCCTCAGTTGTAGAACCATTTCCAAAACCAAAACCAAGTACAGAACCAACATCCATTGCAGAATCAGACTTAGATCCCAATAAAACCTCAAATCAACCTATGAACTCACCATCGAATCAAAATCCACCCCTGAACCAAGCTCAGAACCAGAATCAAGGACCAATAGTTGTAACAATTCTAGCAAAACCCAGAACCCAGGCTGTCGACATTGCTTTTGTCACTCGTGCAGGTGCGATGATCGAAGAAGATGGACCCCATCAAGAAGTTCGGTTTGCTTGGAAGAAAAAGGAAGCATTTGATATTGTGATAGAGAAAGATACCTTCTTTGTGGAAAAGCATGAAATCAGGAGAAATCTAGGTAAGTCACTTATTATTGAAATGCCATATTCTTTTGATCCATCTGTAGAGGCAAGACCATCGCAACAACATGGTACCCTACAACAATTTTTGAGAGCTGTCTATCACTACACAAAGATATTGAGGATCTCGCTTAGATTGAGAAGTTGTTATACCACTGAAACAAGATTCTGAAGGATTCCATAGTGAATTCCCTCCAAAAGAGAAAGATAGGAAAAGAGATGAGAATGAACATCTAGATCCATGACTATGAAGTCAATTCAGTTATTCTGGATCTTAGGTCAGATGTGAATATTTTGACCAAGAAGACTTGAAAGCTGATGGGAAATCCAATGTTGGGATGGTCCCCTGTGTAATTGCCACTAGCAAATCAGGCCAAAGTTCAACCTATTGGTTGTGTCTCAAACATGGTCGTCGATGTCGAAGGTATGAAGACATATGTCAATTTTGATGTTATTGAAGTAGTTGACGGTGGAGGATCTTATCCTGCACTGCTGGGGATTGGATGGAAAAATGATAGCACGGTAGTTATCAATTTCAAGAAGCGGGTTATGACATTCGAAAACCAATATATTAGGGTCATTTCTCCAATGGACCCTCATGAATGACGTTGGTATATTGAACCTATCAAGGATGAAGTTGGTAGAAGCTCGGATCACGCCTACAATATCTCCAAAGACTATATCCACCCTACTGTTGATGGTGAACTCGGATGGCGCAG
Organism: Pseudotsuga menziesii; assembly: GCA_001517045.1. NCBI lineage: Eukaryota > Viridiplantae > Streptophyta > Pinopsida > Pinales > Pinaceae > Pseudotsuga > Pseudotsuga menziesii. The sequence continues at coordinate 903,668 of LPNX010013232.1, read as the reverse complement.
TGCTAGCTCTACGTCCTCTGATTCTGAAGATGTTTTAGAAAATTGGAAAAATTGGCTACATGAGGTGTCTTTTAGGAAGTGTGGACTGATCATGCAATCCCTACATCGCGTTGCGACTAAGATTATCAAGTTGCCAATATACAAGGGGCTTCTAGAGTTGTCTGGATTCCTCAAAGAATTTGAAGAAAAAGTGTTTTAACCATAGAGGTTGTTGGTGTTGGAATAAGCATTGAAGGCCACCCCAGCACGCTGGTGGGTGACTCACAAGCACACAATCCACGAATGGGCATAGTTTCAACGATTGATGGTGGTGCACTTCGGTGATTTAGAGATCTATCACGTTGGGAGATATGATGGGAAGAATGACCCCACCGATCATTTGATGGAATGTCAGGCCTTGTGGGCGTCGCGACCCAAGTATGAGTGTGTTCATTCTTTTGTTGATACTTTGTATGAGATGCCTAGATCCTGGTATGTGCCAGCAGAAATGTGTAGAACCATAACTACCTAGGAGGATCTGTTGGTTTTCTTTGTGCAGACTTTTAGTTTCTAGGATGCTAACCCTAAGGTCCCAATGCACTCCAACTCATCCGCGATGTAGTATTGAAGGTTGTACCAGCTGCATACCCTGTAGATATGCATGCACATTGTCATATGCAATCCATGATAATATGTTACAATCTATCTGGTGAACCTAAATATTATGATGAGCTACAGAAGTCAATATTCCGAAATCAGAAGGAATTCACGATGTTGCAGCACCAAACATACCAAGTAACCCTATGAGTCAGCTGCTGAAGCTCAAAAAAGTTAAAATTGGGATGGAAGAGAACCTGAAGTTTGCTACTATTGGGGACTATTGGGACGATGAGACAATGGAATAGATCAGAGATCTATTGCATGATTTATAGGATCTCTTTCCTACACAATTTTAGGAAATGAAAGGGATATTAGGGGATCTAGGGGAGATGAAAATAGCATTGAAACCAGACACGAAACCTATGTGATAGAGGCCATACTGACTGAACCCTTGATACAAAGAATGTGTCAAGTCTAAGCTCAACTGAATGTTGGATGCTGGAATCATTGACTCTGCCGAAGAATCACAATGGATAATCCCTATGGTAGTTCAGGACAAAAAGAATTGAGAGGTTTGCATTTGTGTCAACCTGAGAAAGTTGAATGATTGCTTCCTGCATGATCCTTTTCCAACTCCCTTTACAGATGAGGTCCTTGAAGGGGTAGGCAGTTAGGAGATGTACTCCTTCATGGATGGCTTTTCAGGGTATCACCTGATATGAATCACAAAGGAAGATCGACATAAGACCACATTTGTCACTGAATGTGGTTGTTTTCAATATACATTCATGCCCTTTGGATTGAAGAATGCACTAGTGATATTTTCTCGGGTGGTTGTCGCCGCGTTCAAAGATTTCATTTAGAAGTTCATGTAGGTATACATGTATGATTGGATAGTTTCTAGTCTGGTTAAGGATCATTTAATAAACCTGCGTTTGATGCTGGAAAGGCGTAGACAACATCAAATTGCATTGAATTCAAAGAAGTGAATTTTTTGTGCACCATTCGGGATGCTGTTAGGACACATAGTGTGCAAGCAAGGTATGTTGGTCGACCCTATGAAGATCATGCTTATCATTAGTCTACCACCACCAAAAAATGTGAAGATGCTTCGGGCGACACTGGGACACATGGGGTACTATTGCAAGTTCATCAAAGGATACGCTGCGATTACCACCCCTATGGAAAATATTTTAAAGAATGATACTGCATTTGAGTGGAATCAAGAGTGTTAGGGAAGCTTCAACACACTGAAGGCCAATATGGCGTTGGTGCCTATACTTGTATTCCTCGATTGGAACAAGGAGTTACATGTCCATGTCGGTGCCTCTTCTGTTGCGTTGGGGGTAGTACTTGCGCAACCAGGAAAGGGTGACCTGGATCATCCAATCACATTTGCAAGTAGGAAGCTATATTTTGCTGAAAGGAATTACACAACCACTAAAAGAGAGGGATTGGACATGGTTTATGTGTTTACAGAAGTTTAGGCACTATCTGTTGGGTGGTCACTTCAAAATGTTCATGGACCACTCTGCTTTGCAATATCTGGTCAATAAGCTTGTGTTGGGGGGAAGATCTATCGATGGATGCTACTTTTTCAAGAATTCAACTTTGAGATAATTGTGAAGCCAGAACGGTTGAATGCTAGCCCTGATCATCTGTCCCACATTGAGACAGGAGAAAAGCCTACCAATATTGATGATGGATTTCCTAATGTGCAACATTTCCAGGTAGAGATCACATATGACCATTATGATCCAATCATTAAGTTCTTAACAACTAGAGTTTCCCCAGAGGAGCTATCAACCAGTCAGAATAAGAATTTGGTAGCGAAGGCTTCGGATTTCCAGCTGATTGCTAGGCAATTATACAAACTTGGACCAGATGAAATTTTACGATGGTGCATCTTACCACATGACTAAGGACCTATTATAGCAGAAGCACATGTAGGGATTGCGGGAGGCCACTATAGAGGATAAGATACTACACGTAAGCTGTTGCACGCTGGGCTATGGTGGCCTACTTTACATAATGATGTGGCAGATTATGCATGGAGCTATGATGTCTTTCAGCACGTCAGAAAACCATCATTGTAGGATGATATGCCTCTTGTGTCGCACGTAACCCTAAAACCTTTTAATAAATGGGCTGTGAAATTTGTGGGTCCAATTAATCCACTAGGAAAGAGGACTAGTGTGCAGTACATCATTACAAAAATTGACTATTTGATAAGGTGGGCGGAGGTTGTGCCAGTTGTGTACTGCACCACTGTGATAGCAGCAAAGTTCATATTAGAGAATATTGTGATACGGTTTGGATGTCCTAGGATATTGATGAGTGACTAGGGAAGTCACTTTATCAATCAAACAATGAGAGAACTAACCGAGGAGTTGTAGGTGAAGCATAAGAAAAGAACACCATACCATCCGCAGGAGAATGGGACTGTTAAGGCCTTCAACAAAATATTGGAAAACACGCTTACAAAGGTATGTAATGCTAATCGCAATGAATGGGATTTGAAAATCCTAGAGGTACTATGGGCATATCGCACCACTTGTAAAAGGTTGACGAGACAGACACCGTTCAAATTGGTATATGGGAAAGAGGCAGTCATGGCTATAGAATACATTGTTCCTAGTCTGTGTATTCTTGCTGTGACTCACATGGATAATGAGGAAGCACTAGAGGAGTGCATTGCATAGTAGATTCAGCTTGAAGATGAGCATTTTATTGCAGGTTTCCACCATCTCGTCAAGAAGGATCGATCAAAGGCATGGCATGATCACCACATTAAGAATAAGCAATTTAAATAGGGTGATTTGGTGTTTTTATCTGAAATTAATTTCATGAAGCATCCAGGTAAGCTATAGATTCACTAGTTAGGCCCATATCTTTTTCGTTCAATTACTTATGGGGGTGCAGTTCAATTACAACAATTAGATGGTGTGGTGCTGCCAAAACTTGTGAATGAAAGCCATTTAAATCCCTATAGGAAGAGGGTGTGAAAGGACAAAAATTAGTAGTGTTGTGAGGGAGACCACCTGATGAGTTGGTCAAATCAACAATAAATATAGATAGTTAAAGCATTTAGTCAGTGACGCTTGGTGAAGCGATGCGCATTTTTGACCGATCCATCCATTAGTGAGATGAGATGAGATTGTTGGATTCGGTCATGATGGACATGGTAGATTTGGAAATGATGATATTGGATCGGTTTTTGGCGATAAGAAGGCACAGGATGCGAGTGTAAGGCATTGTTCAGTTGAATTTAGTGAAGTGTTGAGCTCAGTGCAGTAGCAAAATTCTGTGTGATAGGAAAGGAGTGAAATTGTAGTGTATTCGTTTGCATTGTGAGGATTGTAGAGTGCGGCATGATGAGAACTCCTGACACAGTCAAGATTTTGAGCGAGTAGGAATCCCTCGTTTGGCCAATGGAAATCATAGAGGAATTCATGAGCATGTCTATTGGATCCTCTTCGATCCATCAAGGGAAGCGAAAGGCCCAAAATCCTAGTTCCACACCGTCATAGAAGAGACACATGCGAACTTCTTCTAGGGAAAAAGGGGAGGTAACTACACGGACCAGACCATCAAGATTGGGAGTTATCAAGTCTGCGGTGCCTAGGGGAATCTCTATCAATGGTATCCTTGGATATGTCAGTCCAACGCAGCCTAGGGTGAAGCCAAATAATCTCACTAAGGATCAGAAATATCCGCTGAAGTTTCCACCGCTACCAGAAGGGATGACTTGCTCAATGGACATGATACCTGCCTTGGTCAAAATGAAGTATGAAGACCATGATTTGTTGTTGCTAAAGGACATAGTGGATGAACCTTATCAGTTAGTTCCTACAATGCTCGACGCACCTATCCTATGGACTCCTCACCCATGGGTGCAGGGCTTCGACAAGTATGGGTTGTTGGGGATCATTAACATGCCTCATTTTGGGGGATTGAGTGAAGCACATGCATGCATCAAACAACTATTGGTGTTCTTTAATGGTGGAACACTATTGTTGAAGGAACCTATTCCTATCACGATCAACCTAATTTCATAAATTACAGGATTACCAAAGTCTGGGGAATATCCGACATAGTATCTCAGAGGGTGGGAAAATGACAAAAATATTGCCTAACAGTTGAAGGAGATATTTTAATTCCAGTGCGATGGCCGTGCTTATCACATCAATAGTATCAATGAGAGGGCAGTGCATATTAGGGCAAACATTTTTTCCATCAAGATCATTAGGAAGAATTGGCTCGTCCAATGCAATTTAGGTGTGGTTACGTGTGCACAAAAATGCGTCAAGGGTGTACAAATGAATTGGTCCTTGTTTCTGTTAAACCATTTTCTAGAAGATGTTGTCGCCACTCAGGCCAGGGAGTGACCTTTTCCCTATAGTTGGTTATTTATTCTCATTGCATTAGTCGCATGGATGGAGACGGGGGACTACCAGCCACTATCAGTTACTGCTGTGGAAGTGTGCAAAGGTGCACGGTATGAGAACTTATGGTGGGTCGAGGAGCCCAGTAGACAGACAAACTTTGGGATCCATTTTTGGGTCTATTGGGAAGCGCTGCAATCTGCAGCTATCAAGGTTCTCTAGTTATCTAATGCTGTAGTGTTCAAATATCAGAGGATCATTTGGTATTCTATCAGGCCTCATTCCATTTATATCCAGGTGTGATACGACCTTGATAAGAAATGGCTGCCTATGGCCTTTAAAATCAAAGATGAAGAATTGGATGTTGAGTTTAGGAGTGGCCTGATGAATGGCATGAACCTGTGAGCACGGAGGATATATCAATAGGGCCGCTAGCAGATGCCCCTAATGAGCATTTTAGAGGAGAGAAAATTATTCACGAATCCAATGGAGAGTCATCGACGAAACTTGATCCAGAAGCATAGCGCATCTTGGAGGAGACCTGAATGAAAAGGCGCATGGAACTTGATGCAGGAAACAACATCCGCTCTATGATGGAGAGCCACCTACAGTGGCTCACTAAGGCTGTCAAGGACTCATCCGATGCTACGACATAAGCCATGCATCAGGAAAACCAAGAAGGGTTCTCCATGGTAAGAGTTAAGTTAGATTCTATTTTTGCTGTTGTTTCAAAAAGGACACCATAGAGGGATGTGATGTAAGAATTCCCAATGATTAGCAACGAGCTGCAGGAAAGGAACGTTAAGTTCCCCTGATTGCAATCGACGTCGGCAGTGAAGAAGTGAACTTGTTACTGCAGTTGTTGCTGAGCATTGCTATTGATATCAATAAGTTACCTACTCAGGTTCTAATGTAGCTGCAGTAAGCTTATTGGCCAAGAGTTGGCTGACAGGCAGAAGGAGCTTAGTGATGGGTACATGTAGTAGCAGGACGTGGATAAGAAGTTGTAGGAAGAAGCTGATGAGATGTGGCAGGTCAAAGAGCATATTTCAAAAGAAAAGGCATGGGATATTTCCACATTGAAGCAATCGCAAGAAGAGCTGCAGCGGAAATCCGTCAAATAAATCACTAAGTTAAAGAAGGAGCAAGACCACCTCATTGTTGAGAAAGTGCAACTTCGTGCTAGTTGCGGCGTGGCTAAGCAAGTTGTTGATGAGGAATGTCAACACCTATATGAAAGCACAACATAACTCATTGTAGTTGCCAAGGCCAAGTGACTTGGGGAAGTTATCTCCTAGCTCTAGTTGACCAACAATCTATTGAATTCCCTTATTTACCCTGAGACAGCGCCTGAGCAGATTGCCATGCGGAAAAATACCATTGAAGAGATCATGGCCTAGTTTGAGGCTATGGAGTAGGAAGCAAAGATGATTACCAAGGAAATGACATAGTTCTGGAAAAGTGTCATCCAGGATGACCAACTGGACCAAAATTGACCAAGCAAGCATGAGAAACTGAAGCTTAGTTGATGACACTAAAGTTGTCGCTAAGAGAAATGCCTCTCATGGTTCAAATCATGTGATCTGAAGAGTTGAAGGACCTACAATAGAGAGTTGGGTAGTTGGATGTCAAAGTAGTCGCTGTGTTGCAAGTGGTACAAGAATGCAAGAAGATGGTGGATAGAAAGGTCGAGAAGGTGCACCTATTGAAGCAGGACCTGGTAAATTTTTTGGAGGCAGCAGAACAAGACCAACTCCAAGTTCATGAGATCTCGCAACAATTTGAGGACTTCAAGACCAAGACAACGGAGTACACCCTGTCTACTTGACATGGCTTGAGGATGAGCCACGAGGCTGTGTTGGGGGCCCGTTGGCAGGGGATTTGGGTAAGTGAGTTGTGCAGCACCGTGGAGAGTACGCAAGCTCAAGCGACACCGTGGCAGACTAAATCAGTGTGATAGGTAGAAGAATAACCATTTTTGGAATTTCTTATGCAATTTTGTATCGATTGACCACATTTTGTGGATATAGGTCACTTGTTTGTTAGAAGTTAGTTAGAAGTGGACCTTGGATGTAAAGGTGCAAGCCTATATATAGAGTTAGAATTTCAATTACAAGGGATTATCATCGATGTGGAAGATCAATCGATAAATCCATTTTGGGATCTGATAACTATGTGTGATATTGTCACTTGATTTTGTTCTTGAGTAGTTTTGTCTCTGTCTATGTCAACCAACTATTGAATCTTGGGTTGTGATCATTCTCTTACTATGGAGAAGTATAGTATGATCTAGATCTATTGTGTAGAAGTAATATGACATGACGGATGTTACCCTAATTTTATCTTGTCTCTTATTTCTTTCCTTCCTTTATGTGTTGCAATGTCAATGATGGATGTTTATTGAATCTATTGTATGAATGAATGACACTACTACGATGAATAAGTGAATGATGTGATCTATTAGAGATGTGTTAGTTATGTTGATAGATATGTGATGAATGCATCGATGCTAATTAACTATATATGAAGAATCTGATGGTTATGACGTTGAGTTGCTGATGTTCTGTCCTTCCTTCTTACTGCCGAAAAATTGGTTTCGACAAATCTCCCTCGAACATCTCGGGTGAGACTTCATTTGCTCTATGGGTGTTGCCAGGAAGGGTCAAATTTGTCTAGGCTGGTGCTGAGGGAGATCGCATTAGTTGGGCATCGACAGAGTGAGAACCCCTATTGATGAGGCTTTGTTGGTGGGTTTTCACCAACAAATACCGACTCTTTTGGTTAATTTCCTGATCGATAGAGGAGCAGAACACATTGTTGAGCCTCTTACATCATTAATTGAACCGCTATCGAACACCAACTGGGTGAAAAAGAAAAAAATATGGGAAACATTTATTGAAGAAAGATATTGGGAATACTTTTTGAGCAAATAGACATAACCACCCAGTCTTACTAAAGATTCAGGTAGGCTATGGGCAGGTAGCTGGTCATGTTTTGGGGTAGAGTAGAGGAATTCTAGTTGACTATGTAAACCACCGCCAACAATGAAAAGTTGATCCAGGAAAGAAATAATTCAGACAGTGACTCACAAAAGCACTCTGAATTTACAGAAAATAGAAAGAGACAAGAGGCAGAAGAGAAGGGAGGAAATTAGAGAGATGGCCATCGTTCTCCAAAGAAGAATGGAAACTAGAGTGACAAAACATGAAAAAAATATGCTAGAGTCAGGTCATGACTGACAACAAGAGGGTGTAGATGAAGAACTGTCACCCATGGAGGGATATTTTTGCATAGAGCAATGTGAAGCTCTCTAAATCAGCATACCCCAAAGTGTAAGATCTGAGTCTCCGATAACTTTGAACCAGAGTTCCCAAGTGCATACCATTGTTGAAGAAGACCTAAGACTATGAGCTTGTGAGTTTGGTGTGTGGAGTCGACTAGAAGGTGAGGGAAATGATGTTGACCGTCTTGCAATTCTTTGACAAGAAGAAGGAAAATGGGTGACATTTCAATCTTACCCATCCAACCGCAATATACACCTACTCTACTCAGAACATGAAGGAGACCCCCCCCAACCAAACACATCTTTAGAGAACAAATATCAGTCGAACTCATAAAGAAGGATATCCCAGTCACAATAGTTTACTTAAATATCAACAGAATAAGTTGAACTCGACCGACAACTTGTTGAGGAAGAACCGACAAACAAAACTTTCGACAGAAATGAAAGTTCTGTCCAAAATAGATGTGAACAACAAAGGGTTATAGAGAGTATCCCACCACCCCCACCACTACTTATTAAATAATACATCGATGTTGACGACATGGGGCATGGGACCACACACATCCCTCTCTATGAGGGCAATGAGGATCCCAGATGACATTGGTTCGTTTTTGAATCGACATGGGAAGCAAACGCAGTAACAAATGAAGATTGATAGATGGCGTAGATCGTCGGTGCTTTGTGAAAGTGACCACCAAATTGGTACATGAAATACATGGAGAAAATGCCTAATACGACTAAAGAAGAAATTAAGAAACAATTTCTTTCATTCTTCAAAACCCCAGATGTGAAGCTTCTAGAGAAAAAAAAAAGTTAAAAACAACAGTCCAGAAACCAACAGAGACTATCTGGGCATATGATAAATGACTGAAGGACCTTCTCTAGTTGGATTATAACATAGATGAACAATTATTAATCCAATTGTTTCTTGCAAATATAAGAACATTGGAACATCAACGTATAATATACGTTATACAAGTGAATACATTCTGAAGTTACAAATACATAAACACTCCCTCTTAACTAGGAAGGTATTCTCTTGACACAATTCATCAGCACAAGTATTCTTCCTTGGATCAAGTCTAGATCATCATCAAAGATGGATCATCATTGTATCATCATCGAAACTCGATCATCACTAGATCATCATCAAAGATGGATCATCATTGAAACTGGATCATCATCAAATATGTATCATCACTAGATCATCATCATCATTTCTTTTACTATCTCAATCAACTGGTGCTATCTCTCAATTCTACTCGTCATAGGAAGTTCTACAAAGACAACTATTTTTCATGTTGTTTGTAGGCCTAGCCTTCATGTAGGTGTTCATATTCTTCAACACTTATATCTGACCTAGTCAAATAGGCCCTCCTAGCACTTATATCTGACCATGGGAGGAACACATCCACCACCATGTCAAAAAGGCACGCCTAGCACTCACATTTGACCATGGGAGGAACAAATTCACCACCATGTCAAAAATGCCCAGCACTCACATCTGACCATGGGAGGCCTAGCCTGACACCATGTCAGAAAGACTAGTCCAACACTTATATCCGACCCAGTCAGAAAGGCCCAGCACTCACATCTAACAATGGGAGTCTTAGCTTGCCACCATGTCAGAAAGGATCAACACTTATATCTTCCCATGGGAGGCCCATCCTCCCACCATCTGAAAAATGATCGACAATTATATTTGACCATGGGAGGCCTAGCCTACCACCATGTTAGAAAGTCTTATCACTTATATCTAACCCAGTCAGAAATGCTCTGCACTTACATATGACCATGGGAGGACCCTCCTACAACCATGTCAGAAAGGCTCCTACACTTATATCTAACCATAGAAGGAACCAATCCTACCATGTCAGAAAGGCTCTCGGACTCATCTCCTCCCCTTGGAGGGAACCTTGATCTGGAGAACAACAAGCTTCTCCCTGATGTACTCAAACTTCACTCTGGCCATTTCTAGCATAGAATCACATCAGGGCTGATTACTTCCAAGGATAACCTGTGAGCTTCATCGGGACCAATTACATCCGAGGGAAACCTACAGGATCATTTATGCTTGAGCCACCTACAAGCTTCACTAGGATTTTATGCTCAGACAACCTATCTCACCAGCTATGCTAGAACTCCCTCTTTTGAGATATCTCAATATGGATCACATACTGGATCTTCACTGCTCCTATTTCGGTTGTACTCAGTGCCATGCAGGACTGCTTCCTGCTAAACCAAGATGTAGCACCCTGAAGTTCTCTTCCTATCAATGGCATTGCCTTCCAATCTGAATCCACATAACCTTCCAGGTTAATCTTCTAATTCGCCTCATACTTGAGCCCATAATCCATTGTACCCTTCAGGTACCTCAAAATATGCTTTGCAGCAATCAGGTGAACATGTCTCAATGTGTTCATAGCAAAGAAAATATCTGGTCTCGTATCCGTCAGGTACATCAATGAACCAATAATTTGATGATACATCATAGCATCAACCGACTCCGATGAAGCAACACTCAATATCTCTAGGTTCGATGCCATAGATGTGGTCATGGCCTTGCAGTCCACCATCCTGAACCTCTTTAGGATCTCTACAACATACTTCCCTTGTCTCAGGGAAATTCCATCTGCATTCTGTCACACCTCCATACCTAGAAAGTAGTGCATCATATCCAAGTCCTTCATCTCGAACTCGATATCAAGTCTCCTTCTTGAAAATTTAATGAGTTCCTCTTTTCTGTCAGGAACAAGTCATCGACATATATAGGAGCATCACTGGTATTCCGCCACCTTGAAGAAAAGGTTGGAATCGGATTTACTCTCAATAAATCCTAGAGTCATCAGTAATTTGTTCATCCTGTTGTATCATGTCGAACCTCAATATCTTCTGCAGTGACTCCCTCTGAAGTAGAGCATCATTCTCCCTCTACCTTTTTTACTCTATGCATTGAAACATTTTGTACCAGAGTGACAAGTAGTTTCCTCTACTGCTATGTACCCATCTATGTCACTGGATACCAAGATCCTCTATCTTGAAAGCATTCTTCTCACACCCATATGTGATCTTTTCATCCTCTATAGGATTTCATCTTCAACCTTGTAGCAAAGGTTAATATCTTCATCACTCTAGGTGATATTCAAGCTCCTCATGTATGTGTTATCCCATGGGTGTCTTCTAAGCTTGTACAAGGCCTTCTTTAGTTTGCACACATGAGTCTGCCTATCATGTGTCTTAACTTCTGGTGGTTGCAAATGTCTCTTTGTAGTCTATGCCTTCTTTCCATGAGAAGCCTCATTCTATGAATATTTCCTTGTATCCCATGATGTTTCCATCTACTGCATACTGGATCTTGTAGATCCATGTGGAAGACATTCTAGACTTCCCTTCAGGTCTCGATACTACATCCTAGACATCATTCTTCTTGAACTGGTATTCTCCTTCCCTTTCTTCTTGGCTACTTCTTCATATCTGGAAGGCTATGCATCAATGATGTCGCTCAACTATATCACATAACTAGAGTGTCTATGAGGCCTCTTTCTTTCTTAGAAAGTATCATCATGTTATTCTTGATATTGGATTCTTTCTTGAACTGTCATCACTTGTTATTCGGAACAAGTCTCATCCTTGTTTTCTTGCAGGTGATTGTACGTGATATTTCCTACAAGTCAAATGCATTAGTTGTATGGTTAGAAACATTTCATAAGGTATGTTTATAATGAAAAATTATTTTGCATTAAGATATAATCATGCAACTATTTTATCCGATACAACATTCATCCATATCTTACAGAAACTTTCTAGATTCCTTCCATCTCTACAAGGACATCATTGAGATTGTGCACCAATTCAAGATGTGAGCAAAGATGTTTCATTCTAGATAAGTAGCAATGGAGAGTGGTATAGCACCATGAGCTTCTTACCCATCATAGGCATATTAGTAGTATATTGTCATTAATGCAAACATTCTATCATGCATAACACATCAATTGAATATAAATAAATGCATAACAAAACAATATCATGAAATGAAAATTCAATGCTTATGTTTATTTGTTTCATGGGTAGACTCCTTCTTTTAGTTTCATCATATTCTTCATCTATAACAGCATCATTTATTATCCAAATGCTCAAGGTGGATAAGAGGCTCTTCAAGAATTGAGTTCTTCATTTTCCTCATCACTTGAGGGATCTTCTTTGAATCGGGAGCACTTGATCTTCAATTTATCCCATCTTATTTTCTCTTATTATGAGTCGAGCTTCATCTTGTGTGTGCTCTTCCCAGAGTCTGTTGAAAGTAATCACTTCCTTCTGGCACACATTCCTCGAATGAATGAATCCTATGATCCTGGGAGGCCATTTAAGGTGGTTATCACAATTTCTATATTCTCTACTTCTTCATCTATTGCTTCAATTTGTTCTTTTATTTGAGAGACCCTTGTAAGGTTTGACTGTATGGTCTCTGCATTCTGAATCTTTACATTCTTCAACTAGTTTCTCAAAGTCATATTCCGCTTTATGTTCTTCCCTTCAAATAGCTTGGTCAAGGAATCAAACATCCTTTTAGGTGTCTTTAGGGAAGACACTTGTGGTATAAGGTGATCATTGATTGAATCAACAATGATCTTCTTGGCCTTGGCCAAGTTCTTCTTGTGTAAGGCTTTAGCCTCATCTCCCTTTGGAACTAGAACCTTTCTACTTATGTAGGTGTCCAATTCATTTTCTTCAAGAACTAGTGAGATCCTATACTTCCATTCTTGGAATTTTTTGGCCTCACTAAGCTTGTTATCAAGCTGGTGTGATTATTCATTTTGAAATGAAAACCTCAACTGTAAATAGCAAAATATTAGATCTTACTAATTTGAGGTGTCCATCCTAGTTTCAGAGCTTGCTGATCTAGGGTTTGTCAGAGAAACCCTAATTTTAAAAACTTGGAATTTCAAACTTCTGATTGGATAGAAAGATATTTCTCTTCAAGGTGAGCTGTCCAATGTACTCCTGTTCTGAAAATAGTGGAGGGAAGCTCCCAGAACAAGAAGCCCTAGTTTACCAATTTCTTCTGCAGAAATGTCTCATACTGTTTCTGAGGTATCTCCAAATGTACTGCTCTTATGTGTCTAAAATTTCATACTCAGGTAACCTCATCTGTCATCTTTCCAAAACCATAGTTTTTACCAGAATTGGTTTCACCAATTCAGACTTATGAGCATTTTCCCAAGGTGACTTGTTTCAGGTTTGTTCATCATAGCGACGTTGTATGGACTGCCACGTGTCAAAGTTTCACCTTCGGGGTCTAAAACTTTTACCACAGAAAGTACATTCTATGCCCTCTCTATAAAATCTTTTGAAATTCAATTTGTATCTTTGTAGCCCGAGATATTGCAATTCCCCTTAGGTGTCTTACTTAGGGATGAATCCTGGAAGAGGCTGGAACCCTGATTTGGAGGAATCATATCTCCAAGAATGTAGCGAATCTAAGGCTGAAATTTCTACACAGGGTACTTCCGGATTTTATCTTCGTTCTGCGAAAAATTCGATCCCTGAGACTTCTTCAATCCCAATATATAGAGAATGTACCAAAACTACCCATTTTGGTATTTTAGAGTTTTTTAGGCTCAGGGTCAAACTAGGGTTTGACTTTCCCGGAGTTTCACCCAACCAAAAATATCAAAATTGGTCTCTAAAATTTGATTTTGATGAGGATATCAATCCTATGTTGGGCTCACTCAATAATTCATCTTCTGTAAAAAGCCCTAATTTCCTGCATCAAAAACTGAAAATGCTCGGAATCAAATTCTGCTTCGACGGAAAGATGCGCCCTTCAATGGAGAGTTAGCCTAGCATCCTTTTGCTGATGGATTGTGGAGAGAGACCCAAAAAGTAAGAAGCCCTAACTTCTATAGCTACACAATGTCTTCTTCTCAGGTTAGCTCTGATACCATGTTATGTTTTTATCATTTAAGCAATATGATCTTAGGATCTTATCTAAGAGATAACATGCACAGCAATAATCACAAGAGACAAAAGACACAAAGATTTTACTCGGGGAAACCATAAAGGATAAAACCCCAAAACTTCCTCAAAGATAGAATGAGCACCAATGGTAGCATTAAAACCCAAAGACATAAAAGATAATCTCCAACAATTGTTCTCTCTCTCTCACATGAGAGATCTTCTCATCTCTCACTCATGAGTGTGTGTGTGTGTAGAAATGAGGAGAGCCTAATTTCTATTTATATTCTTCCGTTCACTTTATTTCCAATCCAACAATTTGGCCTCACTTAACAATTACTTATCACAACCGAATTCTCTAGGAGATTCTAAGAACACTAGTGCCCCACAACTATGTGGACTTTCCCCACTTAAAGAATAAGGAGGATTAACCTCAACTCAATTGCGGGGACTATTGCCCGGACTTACAACAAAGGGTTAACCTCATTAAGTTTACATTAATTTATTATATTAATGACTCTCCCAATAGGAACATCGGGGTACAATATAAGTTATACAAGTGAATACATTCCGAAGTTACAAATACATCAACACATTGTTCACTTAGATGTATGAAAACCAATGCCAGCCACTTCATTAAGTGTGTATGTTTATTATGTTTCTTTTATTGATGAATATTCTTGCAAGGATTGGAATTAATTTTTGAAGGGTATACATGAGGTGTTTGGAAGGTTTAAAGAATTCAAGGATATTGTAGAGAATTTATCGGAGAAGAAGATAAAGATATTGAGATCGGATAATGGAGGACAATTCACTTCAAATGAATTCAAGTATTTATGCATAGAAGATGGTACTAAGAGGGAGATAACCCCACCCTATAATCCTTAGCATAATAAAGTATCAAAAAGGAATAATAGAACCATCATGGAAGCTATAAAATTCATGACCTGTGATCAGGACCAACCTATGCACTTATGACATGAAGAAGCTAGAACTATAGTGTATGTGCATAATATAATCTCCCACGACACTCTTAGGAACATAATTCCATAAGATATGTTTACCTGAGAAAATCCTGAAGTCAACCATCTGGAGATATTTGATTGTCCTATATTTATACATGTTCATAAGTAGAAAGAATCAAAATTGGACCCTTCAAGAAAGAAGGGAATATTTGTCAGCTATAGTGATTAGTCGAAAGATTATAGTTTTAACATTCAAGGTTATTTCTAAATCGATATCAGTAGAGATTCTATATCTCATTAAGATGTAACTTTAAGTAAGTCCAGAAAGATCCATGTAGATGAATATGATCAATAAGAGCAAGAATCCCCTAGAGTTGAATAAACTTGTAGAATGTCAGTCCACAATATTGAAGAAGACTAGATACAAGAGTAGCATGATGTGGAAAAACCTCAAATTTTTATGGAGATACCTCAAGATATTATCTCATAGAAGAGAAGACCATATTAGGCTCATGATTGCATTCAAGGTGCAGAAAAATATGGAGCTCTAGAAAGAATTAAAAGACTAAGGACCTGTTCCAACTATGTGGACCTAATGTGTAATCTTATTGATGCAGAACCTACCCATTTTGAAGAATCTACAAAGAATAAGGAGTGGATGGATGGAATGATGAATAATACCAATATATAAAAAAGAGTGATGTTTGGTATGTAGTCCAAAGCCCAAGAGAGAATTCAATTGTCTCCTTGAAGTGGATATTTAAGACAAAACATTCAACATATGGAATTATTGAGAAGTAGAATTCAAGATTCGTAGCTCAAGGATTCTCGCTGAAAGAAGGAATTGATTATGAAGAGACTTTTGCACCAATAGAAAGATATACCTCAATCAGAACAGTCCTTTCCTTGACATCCAAAATAAAATGGAAGCTACACCAAATGGATGTAAATACAAATTTTCTAAATGGTGTGATAGAAGAAGAGGTATACATTAAACAACCTCAAGGTTTTGAAACCCATGACAAAAATCACATGTATGCAAATTAAAGAAAGTATTATATGGGTTGAGGAAAGTACATAGAGCATGATATGGAATAATTGATGTATTTTTTATGATATTGGGATTACCAAGAGTAAAGAATATTCCAATATTTACTATAAGGTTGACGATGAAGGTATTATGATTCTATTGCTATATGTTGATGATCTATTCTTTACAAGTGAAGACAAGCTTATTGGTGAATGTAAGAAGAAGCTTACTATTGAATTTGATATGAAAGATCTTGGTATGATGCAATATTTCCTCGGTCTTGAAGTATGTTAGTTCCCAGATGAGATTTTCCTTAATCATGGATAATATACTATTGATCCTAGAGATATTTGGGATGTTGGATTTCAAGGCGATGAACACTTTGATTGTGACTAATTTGAAGCTGTTGAATGGTGATTCCTCATATACAATAGTTGTTACATTATACCAACATATTATTGTCTCATTGATGTATCTGACGAATACTATACTAGATATATGTTTTTTGTAAACACATTAAGGCAGTATATGGCGGAGTCTCGACCTGTTCACATAGTTGCATCAAACATATGACGAGGTACCTTAAGGTGTTGGTTGTGAAGAATGATCTTCCTAAATCAGAGATCATGTTTCAACCATATTTGTATCTGAGTACCATGATGGGGGGGTTTTTGGGGGTCTTTCATCCCCACTATAGTCGCCATGGGGGGTCCATGGGGCAAGGAAAACATGCCTTGTAAAATGTTGTAATTTCATAGTCATGACTTGATCAATAATGGGTGATTTATGCATCTCATGGTATTTTACCATGGTATTCCCTTTATTAAAGGAAGGAGTTTAATATGATTATGTATTTTATTGTAACATTGCGACAACTGATCTATCTGATTATGTGAGAGAATAAAAAGGAAGGGCATATGATGTGTCACTGGTTCTATCCCTTCATTTTGTTGGATGGTATAGTAATAAAAGGACTAGAATTTTCTGTCTGGATGTAGCCCATATTGGGTGAACCAAGTTATATTGGTGTGTCTCTTGTAATGTGTTAATGTGTTTTATATTTGCATCTTGTTTATTGTTATTGATCTACAATCTTGTTTTCTTACATAAGGGTACATTGGATTGTGGCATTAGATATGCATATGATGGGGAGAAGAGACTACATGGTTATACAACTTTAGATTGGGATGGGAGAACACATGACAGAAAGAGCACTTCAGGTTATTGTTTGAGTTTTGGATCAGGTATGATCTCATGTCTTAGCAGGACAGAGAATTGTGTTTCTCTCAGTATAGTAGAGGATGAATACATTGAAACATGCTCAAATTATAATGAAGTAGTTTGGCTTCACAAATTGTTGACATGATTGTTTGATATAGAGATGGATGCAAGTGATAAATATTGCTATAATCAAAGTTGCAATGAGATGACGGAGAACCTGATATTTCATAAAAGTTAAAAACACATAGATATAAATTTCCACTACATTCAAGACTTGATGCAAAAGGAATCTGCATATATCCAATATGTTCCTACAGAGGAACAAGTGGCCGATATATTGACTAACCCTCTATCTCATGTAAAGTTTGAATACTTTTGAGAGAATCTTGTTGTAGTCTGAAAATACATATCTCAAAAAAGGGAGTGATGATGATGATGATGATAATGATGTAGGTTTCTTGTTGTATTGATGTGGTAGCTCCTCCTAGGATTGGTATGTTTGCATAGGCTTGTTTGGCCTGAAATGGTTAGTAAGCCAGACAAGGCCTATTTGATCCTAGGGGGATTAGTATTTATGGATAGGCTTGTTTGGTCTGAAAGGGTTAGTAATCGAGATAAGGAGTGTTTGGTCACCATGTAGATCCATTTGTCTATGTAGGCTTGTTTGGACTGAAAGGGTTATTAATCCAAAAAATGCCTAATGGATCTAACATAGTACCCACCATGATGCTGCTTCAGATGTCCTAAGGGCATGCTTTTGATGATGATGTTGTTCCAACACTCTGTGCTAATAACGATGATGATGTTGTTGCTCCATCATTTCTATGTTGATGATGATGATGTTTTCTCAGCAAATCTATGCTGATGATATTGTTTCATCATCTCTATTCCCATGATGTAGATGATTATCTAACATTTTTTTTTATGATGTTGTTTTAGCACTAACATGCTAATGATGTTGGTGTTTTTCTAGTATTTTCATACTGATGATGTTTCAAATGATGACGATGATCCAGTATTCATATACTGATGATGATGTTGATGTTGATGTCAATGTTGATGATTTATGATGATGATGATGACTTATACTTATGATGATGATGTTCCATGGTAATGATGTTCTATGATGATTATGCTCCATGATTATGATGCTCGGTGATGATGATGTTCCTTGATTATTATGCTCTGTGATGATGTTGTTCCATGATGATGATGATATTATGTGATGATGATCATCATCCATGATAATGATGATTCATTATGCTAATACTTATGATGTTGTTGTTAAAAAACTTCCTCGACATATAGATCCATCATTCAGTTGTATAGATGTTGTTATTGTTGTTAATGGTGTAGAATACCTTCCTTATTAAGAGGGACTATTGAAGTAATGTAACTACGGAAGATATTATATTGTACCTTTATTATATTATTGTATCCCTTATTTATGTATATCTTATTCCTATGATTGTATATTTCATTAATGTATTTGGTCATGTAAAATTATTGAGGTTAAAACTATGTTGTAAGTCGGGTCAATAGTACCCACAAAGTTGTGGTTAAAGATGTTGTTGTGTCTCCCTAGGAAAGTTGTCCCTAGTGGAGAGATTAAGTCGACCCTGTTGGGTTATTAAACTTACCTTTTGATGTGTATAAATAGATGAATCACCTTCCTCACACACTTACAACTAAAGCAATTTCACATGAGAGAGAAAGAAGACTCCAAATGGAGGAGAGGAAGAATTCTATCTTGGTTTTGGGGTGTTACATTATACTTGGTTGGATTCTATATTGAGGAATTTTTGTTGGGTTTTCTCCCTCATGAAAATTTCCCAGGATAAATCTTTGAGGTGCATATTTTCACCCATACACACTTTCAATATCTATAACTTAAAAAATTAGGGTTTCTCTGTCAAACCCTGGTTCAGGATGAAGTTGGCTCCAAGAGAAACCTTCCTACTAGTAAGTTATACTTCCTATATTTCCATTTGAGGTTCTCATTTAGTAAATATGACAAGCCTACACCAATATTGATGAGAATATTGAAGGATAATAGAAGTTCAGATCATGGAAGTACATATTCATACTCATCCTTGAAGAACATCACCTATAAGGTCATGTCAAAGATGAAGCCCCATAACCAGAAGGAGATGAAGAAAAATCTAATCATAAGAAGGATATGGTTAAGGATAAGAGGATCATAGCTGACTCTATAAATGATCACTTGATTCCTCAAGTATCCACATAGAATAATCCAAAAGAAATGTTTGATGCACTAACCATTTTATTTGAAGGAAAGACTATCAGCAAAAGAATGAACTTGAGAAATCAACTCAAGGGAGTGAATATACAAAAGCAAGAAACTATGCAATCACAGTTCACCAGAGTATCTTATATCAAAGAAAAATTGAATGCTAATGGAGACATGGTGGAACAATTAGAAGTTGTAATGACCACCTTGAATGGTATCCCAAGAGATTGGGAATCTTTCATCAAAGGAATCTATGCTAGAAGAAAGCTAACCAAGTTTAGTAAAAGTTTGGAAGAATGTGTCCAGGAAGAAGGAAGGATAAATAATAGAGAATAAAAGCTAAATGAAGATGAATACCAATATTTGGCATCTCATGTAGATAAAGGATCAAACAATAGAAATGATCGTTATCAATATCCTATAAAGAACCAATGGCATCAAATAAATTCAATTCATAAGAGAGATTTCTCATCCTTTTAATGATTCAATTGTAACAATATGGGGCACATCTCAAGGAATTGTCCTCTCAAAGCAGAATAATTCAAGAAAAAAACAAGAATTTCAATTCCCATGCAGTTGAATATCATGACCCAGTTGAAAATAACACCATCGAAGATGAAGACTCTAGTGAAGAATATGTCTTGATATCAGCTCTCACATGGAAGTGACACTTGGCTCATAGAATGTGGTGTTTCTAGATGTATAACATGTTACAAGGACTCTCTCTAATGTCGTATTCATAAGGACTCCCTTAGCAAATTAAATCTTGGAGATGACTACCAATATCGTATAAAAGGAATGGGAGAAGCCTCTTACAAGTTGAACTCAAGAAATTCCATGAATATGAAGGAAGTCTTATATGTCCTAGGTTTGAAAAAGAATCTCCTTCCTATCTCATCCCTAGATAATAAATGTTTCATAGTTTATTTTGTAGATGGATAAGTTGTTATGTGGCCAAATGGAAAGACAATAAATGATGTAGTTGTGATTAGTGAAGAAGAAGGAGGACATTAAAAGTTGAAGGGACACTCAAACTCGACTCTAACAACAATTACCATCAACACATGAGAACTATGGTATTGGATATTGTCTCATGTGAACTATAAATAAAAACCAATTGTGACCAAGGTAGGCATAGTTTTACTAAAGATTCAAATCAACCATGAAGGAGTTTCCAAAGATGTGGCTAAGGAAAGAATACCAATAACCCATTTCCAAGAAGCAACAGTAAATCGAAATGGATATTGGACATTGTTCACTTATATTTATGCATACCAATGTTAGCCACTTCATTAAGTGTGTATGTTTATTATGTTTATTTCATTGATGACTATTATCTCAAGACTTGGAATAACTTCTTGAATTGTAAACATGAGGAATTTGGAAGGTTCGAAGAACTCAAGGCTATTGTGGAGAATTTATCCAAGAAGAAGATAAATATATTGAGATCTAACAATGGAGGAGAATTCACTTCAAATGAATTCAAGTATTTATGCAGAGAAGTTGGGATTAAGAGGGAGATAACCACACCCTATAATCCTTAATAGATTAGAGTATCAGAAAGGAAGAATATAACCATCATGCAAGTTGTATTATGATTCTATTGCTATATGTTGATGATCTACTCTTTACAAGTGAAGATATGCTTATTGTTGAATGTAAGAAGAACATTGCTGTTGAATTCAAAATGAAATATCCTGGAATGATGTAATATTTTCTCAGTCTTGAAGTATGTTAATTCTCATATAATATTTTCCTTAATCAAAGAAAATATACTATTGAGATCCTAAAGAGATTTGAGACCTTGGATTGCAAGGCGATGAGCACTCCGATGGTGACTAATTTGAAGATGTTGAATGTTGATTTGTCATATACAATAGATGTTACATTATACCGACATATTATTGTCTCACTAATGTATCTAACCAATACTATACTAGATATATGTTTTGATGTAAACACATTAAGTCAATATATGGTGGAGTCCCGACATGTTCACCTAGTTGCAGTAAACATATGATGAGGTACCTTAAGGTGTTGGTTGTGGAGCTTGATATTCTTGAATCATAAATCATGTTTCAACCATATTTGGATCCCAGTACCATGATGGGGGGGTGTGGGGAGTCTTTCCTCCCCACTATAGTCACCATGGGGGTTCCAAGGGGGGCGATAAGGAAAAAATGCCTTGTAAAATGTTGTAATTTCAGAGTCATAAATTTATCAATAGTGGGTGATTTATGCATCCTGTGGTATTTTTCCATGGTATTCCCTTTATAAAAGGAAGGAATTTAATATGATTTTGTATTGTATTTTAACATTGTGAAAACCTATCTATGTGATTATGTGAGAGAGTAAAAATGAAGTGCATTGTATGTGTTGCGGGTTGTATCCCTTCATTTTCTTGGATTGTATAATAATAAAAGGATTAGCTATTTCTGTCTGGACGTAGCCCATTTTGGGTGAACCACGTTATATTGGCGTCGCTCTTGTAATATGTTAATGTGTTTTATATTTGCATATTTTTTATTTTTATTAATCTACGATCTTGTTTTCTTACATAAGAGTACCTTGGATTGTGGCATCAAATATGCATATAATGGGGACAATATACTACATGGTTATATAGTTGCAGATTGGGATGGGAGCATAGATGATAGGAAGAGCACTTCAGGTTATTTTTTTAGTTTTGGATTAGGTGTGATCTCATGGCTTGGTAGGACACAGACTTGTGTTTCTATCAGTACAATAGAGGATGAATACATTGAAACATGTTCAGCTTATAGTGAAGTAGTTTTTCTTCGTAAGTTGTTGACCTGGTTCTTTGATACAGAGATGGATGCGAGTGATCTCTATTGAGATAATCAAATTTGCATCAAGCTGATCGAGAATCTGATATTTCATGAAAATTCAAAACACATAGATATAAATTTCCATTGCATCCGAGACTTGGTACAGAAGGAATCTGCATATCTCCAATATGTTCCTACAGAGGAACAAGTGGCCGATGTATTGACTAAGCCTATTCCTTTTGAGATAATATTGGTGTAGTATAAAATGACGTATCTCAAAAAATAGAGTGATGATGATGATGATGATGCAGGTTTTTTGTTGCAGTGATGTGGTAGCTCTACCTAGGATTGGTATGTATGCCTAGGATTGTTTGTCCGAAAAGGCTTAGTGAGCCAGACAAGGCCTGTTTTATCCTAAGGGGATTAGAATTTCTCAACAGGCTTGTTTTTCTTGAAAGGGTTAGTAATACAAATAATGATTTTTTTTCCCCATGTAGATCCATTTTCTAGCTAGGATTGTTTGGCCCGAAAGGGTTTGTAAGCCAAACAATGCCCACTGGATGTAACAAAGTACCCACCATGATGATGCTTCAGATGTTCTAAGGGCATGATTTTGATGATGATGTTGTTCCAACACTCTGTTCTAATAATGATGATGATGTTTTTGTTCCAACATTTCTATGTTGATGATGATGATTTTTTCTCAGCATTTCTTTGCCAATAATATTGTTCCAGCATGTCTATGTTGATGACACGGATGATGATCTAGCATTTATTTGTTGATAATGTTGTTTTAGCAATAACATGCTAAGGATGTTGGTGTTGTTCTATTATTTTCATACAGATGATGTTTCAAATGATGATGATGATCCAATATTCAGATATTGATGATGATGCTCATGTTGATGTTGATGATGATGCTTTATGATGATGATGATGATGAATTATACTTATGATAATGATGTTCCATGGTAATTATGTTCCGTGATGATGATGCTCCATGATGATGATTCTCCACGATGATGATGTTCCACAAAGATGATGTTCCTTGATGATGATGTTCCATGATTATGATGTTCCGTAATTATTATGCTTTGTGATGATGTTGTTCCATGATGATGATATTATGTGATGATGATGATATGTGATGATGTTCATTTGTGATGGTGATCATCCATGATGATGATGATTCATGAGGATAATGCTTATGATGTTGTTGTTGCAAAACTTCCTAGACATATAGATCCACCATTTAGTTGTATAGATGTTGTTACTATTGTTGATGGTGTAGAATACCTTCCTTATTAAGAGGGACTGTTGAAGTATTGTAACTGTAGAAGATATTATATTGTACCTTTATTATATTATTGTATCCCTCCTTCATTGATATGTTATTCCTATGATTGTATATTTCATTGATATATTTGTTCATGTAAAAGTATTGAGGTTAAACCTATGTTGTAGGTCAGGTCAATAGTACCCACAAATTTTTGGTTAAAGTTATTGTTGTGTCTCCCTAGGAAAGTTGTCCCTAGTGGAGAGATTAAATCGACCCTGTTGGATTATTAAAATTACCTTTTGATGTGTATAAATAGATGAGAAACCTTCCTCATTTTAACACACTTACAACTAAAGCAAGTTCATATGAGAGATAAAGAAGACTCCATATGGAGGAGAGGAAGAAGTCTATCGTGTTCTTGGGGTCTTACACTATACTTGGTTGGATTATATATCGAGGAAGTTTTGTTGGGTTTTCTCCCCCATGATATCTTCCCAAGATAAATATTTGTGTATTCTTTGTATTTTGGTGCTTGTAATTATTGGGCATAAAATTATGAAAAATCTAACAAGGCATATGCTCTAGAGATGACAAAGATTTAACTTATTATGAACCCCTATTGGAAATTTTTTTGGGTACGACAGGAGTGGTTTTAATGTGGATGATGGTTTTTTTTGTGGTGAATTTATTCCTACTATGGTGGAGGATTGGAGCCACATGGTTTCCATGAAACGGGTACAAGTTCGAAACCTTTAACAACATTTCATGATCATGGGAATTTAAAAAATATTACGAAGAATTCTCCAAATTACGAAACATGGGATAGACAAAATGGTGTGCATAAATTTAGGGTGAATATACTCCCATATTCAGGTTCTCAAACTACATTTGATGTGCTATACCAAGCCATACTCCTTTATGTTGTAATATTGGACAATACTGAGGGGGGGGTGGATCAATATTGATGAATTTTAACAATTTAAACCACTTTTAATTTATTCATTAACACATAAGATCAAACTAAACACACAAAACACAAATTTATCATGGAATACCATTTGGGTAAACCACCGATACTTCCTAGTACTGCAAAATTGTATTTACAACTAATTTCTTCCTTCTACTACAAACAAGGATGGTACTACACCCTGTTTACCAACAACTACTGGAAAGAGTCTATGGACCCATGGTTTTATCACTTGCTACTACAAGGATGCTACTACACCCTATTTACCAGCTACTACTGGAAGGAGGCTACGACCCCCTAGAAATATTGTTGCTTGCCCTAGCGCCACCCTACCACGATGTTATATTTTATTTGATTTCCATATATTCTTTATGCTATCTGTCACTAGTTTACTTTAGTCTTTGTCTGATGCTACTGCTGCATGGATATGGATCCTAGAGACACCTTATTTTCTCTTTGACCTTCAGTTAAATACTTCCACCATACCTTTATAGCCTCATATTTTTTCAATACTCACAACCTTTTTCTCTGAATATGTTCCTCTTCATTAAACGTTATTTTGGACACTCATATCCATTCATAAACACACCTTTTAAAAAATAATATGTCTATGTTATTATTAAAAGCAAACTATGTTTGTTAGTCACATCCTTAGCCGTTCATCCTTACTTGACTATACAGTATTTTAGTTAGGTTCTATGTTTAACAGAACCACTAAATCTAGTGACACGACCAAAGGATTTGTATCGGTGTATCGGTGACATTGTCACCTTTTCTCGGTGTATCGATCTATCGACAACATTATATAAGTCATAATTATTGTATCGTCTTCCTTATCCGTTTTCTTATGATTTCGAGGCATGCAACCATTTCAGCAAAAAACTCCGAGTTGACCTGAACACTTGACAACCTTTGTTATCGGCAATGTTTTCTCAACCTCTCCAATCATTTTGGAACCCAATCATGAGTCACCTCTGACGGTGTAGGAAGATTTCTTTTAGCTGTGCTGAAACAATATTTTCCCAACCTCCCTGATCCTTTCAGTGATACTGAATGAGTTATGTTGACATGGATGACTCATCTGACCATTTCACAACGACTAGATGATTTACGTCGACATGGATGATTCAGCTGACCATTTCAGAGAGACTTGGTCAATTTCCAAAATTGTCGTAGTGTTCCATAATGATGTCAAATTGCCACAATGACTTCCTAATAGCACTAGAACACGATCATGTGGTTTCCTATCCTCATCACACATGCCACATCATCACTTCCTTTGAAATTAATGAACTTCTTTGAAATCAATGACAACCATACTCAACAACCACATCATCACTTCCTTTGACATTAATGGACTTCTTTGACATCAGTGACAACTAAAATCAGCATTCTCCCACTTTTGCATTGATGGCAACAAATCCTTAATTTCTTCCCCCTTTGACATTAATGACAAAGGATTCCTTCTGACAACTCCCCCTAACAACATATCTCCCCCTAATATTATGCCTTTACTTCAACAACTATTGTAAGGATATTACTACCAATCTCAGTCTAAGATGCTCAAAATCCTCCTTGGGTAGTGGCTTAGTAAAAATATCAACAATTTGTTCTTTTGTGTCAACATAATATAGCTTAAGATTCTTGTGGGATACTTTCTCTATTAGGAAGTGATACTTTACTGGTATATGCTTTGTCTTGGAGTGCACGACAGGTGTTTTTTGACATATTTATGGCACTTGCATTATCAAAATTTATTACTATTAGGTTCTCATACATCACAATTAAGTATTCTATTGTCTGCTTCATCCAAATGACTTTAGTGCAACATGCTGCAGCAACAATGTATTCAGATTCGGCTGTGGAGAGTGAGATAGAGGATTGTTTTTTTATTGACGAGGATACCAAATAATTTCCTAATAATAATATTGATCCACTAGTGCTTTTTCTATCATCAACACTTCCATTCCAATCCGCATCAGTAAATGCTTTCAAGATGAAGTCTTGACTTTTTGGGTACCACAATCTATGCTCCATAGTACCTTTAAAATACTTGAATATTATTTTTACTGTTGTTACATGTGTTTCTTTAGGGATTGAATAGAACCTAGCAACCAAACCTACAACTTGAATTACATCTAATCTTGTAGTTATCACATATAGTAGGATGCCTATCATGGATCTATACATGGTATGATACACTTCCAAAGACTCATCGTCCTTAATTAACTTACAACCTGTGATCATAGGAGTAGTAACAGGCTTGGAATATTCCATATTAAATATTTTAAGCATGTGTTTAATGTACTTGGTTTGAGAGATAATATTCCCTTGTTTGTTTGATAAACTTGTAATCCTAAGAAGAATGTTAGATTACCCAACATTGACATTTCAAATTCCTTCTTCATTTCAGAAGCAAAGTTTACACTTAGTATTTGTAAATTGCTTCCAAATATGATGTCATCTACATAAACAACAACAACAATAGTCATATTTTCATCTTCAATTTTTAAGTGGAGATTACTTTCATTGGCCCCTCTCTTAAACCCTTGTTGCTTTAAGTAGTTATCTAGCCTTGAAAACCACGCCCTTGGAGATTGTTTGAGACCATAGAGTGCCTTTTTTCAATTTACAAACATAGTCTCTACATTCTTATAAGAGAAAACCTTTAGTTTGTTTAATATAAACATCTTCTTCTAGTTTTTCATTCATAAATACATACTTGACATCCATTTGATATACTTTAAAATTTGTATATCATGAAAGTGCTAAAAACATTATGATTGCTTCAAGTCTTGCTAAAGGGGCATAAGTTTCCTCAAAATCAATCCCTTCCATATAAGCATACCCTTTACATACTAATTTTTCTTTGTTCCTTATCACTTGTCCATCTTGATTGAACTTGTTCTTGAACACCCATTTAGTCTGTATAATATTTTTGTCTTTGGGTCCCCAGACAAATTCCCAGGTTTTGTTTTCCTCAATCCGATCCAATTCTTCATCATTCTTGTTGGAATATATAAAATTATTAGGTTTCACTACTGAGCGTAGGGCTTGTTTATTAAATATTAGTTGTCTCCTTGTATTGAATCCAACTTTCTTGTCACTGATGATCTGTGTCTCAGGATGATATTTTTGTATTCTTATAGATGGATTTTTTGTATCAGATCTTGGAGAACCTTCTTGAATTTCATTTGTATGTTCAATCTCTAATTCCTCTTCTTCATCATGAATAATTTCATGTTTTTGCATTTCTTCCTTTTCTTCATCATTTGTACTTATATATCCATCATGACGTCTTATCCTTCTTGGTTTCATGTCATACATTCTTACATCTTCAATTTCTACAATATTGTGTAAACTTTCATTGTAGCATCTATATGCCTTATTGGTGGATGAATATCCTAAAAATATACCTCCATTAGTCCTCAAATCAAACTTTCCAAGGTCATCCCTGTTCCTTTTAACATAGCACTTGCTGCCAAACACTATGAAGTATTTGACTGAGTCTGACCTTCCATACCATAGTTCATAAGGAGTCTTTTCCTTATTCAATATGAGTTGTCCTCTGTTAAGTATATAGATAGATGTGTATATTTCTCTGGTAGCTTCTTGGATTGTTCTATTCTTCCTTTCAACAACACCATTATGCTAAGGAGTCTTTGTAGCAATTTTTTTTCTTTAAATCCCATGTATTTCAAAAAAGTATTTGAACTCATTTGAGTTAAACTCTCCCCCATTGTCTGATCTAAGAGATTTGATTTTCTGATTTATCTCATTTTCAACCATTGCTTTGAATATTTTGAATTTTTCAAAAGCTTCTGATTTTTCTTTGAGAAATGTTACCTAAGTCAACGTTGTATAGTCATCAATGAGAATAATAAAATAGTATTCTCCTTGCATAATTTTATTCCTTGTTGGTCCACAAATATCAGTGTGAACTATTTCCAGAGGCTATGAGGTCATATGTTCTTTTTTTTTAAACTAAAATTAGTTTGCTTTCCATGTTGACAATATATACAAAGTCAATTTAGAGGTTTCACAATTTTAGGAAAGTATCTCACATCTTCCTTCTTAATTACCTTGACAATATTGTCAAAGTTTAAGTGTCCCATCCTTCATTTCCATAACCAAATTTGATCAACCATACTCAAGTGGCATTGATTTTTATTTTCTAGGATGTATACATTGTTTGAATTTATTACTGCAGTGCCAAAAAATCTTCCTGAGTCCTTTTTCCTGATTTCACATTTCTTAGAGTAAAAAATATAGATGTTCTATTAGTCACATGTCTGACTTACACTAAGGAGATTAGGCTTAAGGTTTTCTACTAGTAACATATTTTCTTCTTTGATCTTACTATTGATAATAATTGTACCTTTTCCAATCATTTTGGAAGACTTATTGTCTCCAAATGTGACTCTACCCTTATTATCTTTTAATTTTATGAACCTAGTTGGATCACTTGTCATATGTTTTGAACACCCACTTTCTATATGCCATAGATATTGTTTCCTTGTTGTGAATAGGGAAATCATGGATCTCTCATTTTCTTCCTTCTTCCAATACCTCTTTTGGTTTTTGTCTTGAAACTTACTTGAAACAATATTCTTTGTAGGATTCATCAGTTTACCATGTCTTTCCATATGTCCATAGTTATTACATTTGTAACACTCTAGGTCATATCTATGAAGAAGCGTAAAGCAGTTATGATTTCTCCCTTTTGGTTTGTCACTAGGTGATTTCTTCTTCTATTCTCGAAACTGTCTAACGGCTTTGCAATTTAACGCTTTGTGACCAAATATTACAAGCATACCAATGACCCAAAAATATATGTTGATATCTATTTGTCACTGGTCTTTTGGACACTTCATTTGTTATGTTTTTGTCATAGGAGGATGGACTTGATTTCTTGCTTTATTCCTTTTTCACAGGAGGTTTTAGTGCATCAGCATAGCTTCTTTTATTTCCACCTTGGTCAGTGAAAAAGGAATATTTTGGCATATTTGCTTTGTCATATCCTAGACCATATTTATCACTTGATGGTCTTTGGCTACTTAATATATCATCTAAGAACTTTGAGGTGTTCTCAAACTTTGACTTGATAGATTCTTCATCAAGCCTTTTACTAAGATGCATGATCTCTTCTTCAAACCTTTCAGAATCTTGTATTCTCCTTTTGAGCTGAAAATTTAGGTCCTCTTCAATCTTTTTTTCCTAAAGGAGTTGAGTTTTCAACTCACTAATGACATGGTTTTATTGTTTGTTCTTTCACCTGCATTTTTCAAATTATTCAAGAGCGCTAATCAATTCAGCTTTTAAGTATACAATGCGTTCCTCATCTGATTCACCATTCTAAGATTGAGTATCAATTCCCATGAATAGAATTTTTATTTCTTCATCTCCACTTGTATCTTCATCTTCACTATATTCCATTGTGTAAAGAATTTTATTTCTGTTTCCCTTTTTACCCTTTTTGATTTGAGACTTCTCTCTTATCACTATCATCTTTTTTAGAGTAAGGACATTTTGAAGAAAAGTGTCCAATTATTCCACAACTAAAACACTTTAGGGGTAGCTTCCATTTGTATTTTCTAGTACCTCTTTCAAGTTTTTTAATAAAGAGGGATTCTTCATCATATGAAATATTTGAATGGTTTTTGTATGGAGCTCTGGAATTATTTGAATATTTTATGGCTTTAAATGTTGCCTCTTTTATTGAAGGATCATTTTTCCCGGTTCTCAATTCATATGCAGTGAGAATCCCATGTATTTCATCTACTGTCACAATATCAAGGTCATTTTGTTCTTTTAAAGTGGACACCTTTGAGTCATACTTCATTGGCAATATTTTAGTACCTTATAAACTACTTATCTTTCCTTTAATTTTCCTCTAAGGCCTCTAATAACATTTACAACTTCATCTACTCATAGAAGGTATTCTCTAATGTTTTCTTCTTCTTTCGTTTTTAGGCTCTCAAACTGCCCTCTATATGTCTGAAGCTTGGATTCTTTGACCTTGGATGCCCCTTCATATATAATCATTAACTTATCCCAAGCTTGTTTGGAATTTTTGCATTGCATGAATTTTACAAATACAGTGTTCGCCAATCCACTTAGGATGGAATTTAAGACTTTTTCATTACCCTCATATTGTCCTAGCTCAACATTATCTGTGGGTAAGATCTCTTTTATATTTTTGTATTCTCTTTCAGTTGCTTCGAAAACCTTCCATCCAAGAGACATCATATTGCACTCCATTATCACACTCCAGTATGCATAATTTTCTCCTGTGAATAGTGGTAGTTGTTTGGTGGCTAACCCTTCTTGTTGATCCATAGTGGTTTTTATTAGGATCTTCCTTCCAATGGTTAAAATGTAATGAAGGAATCCTCTCTGATACCAATTGTTGGAATATTGGACAATACTGAGAGGGGGGGGTGAATTGGTATTGATGAATTTTAACAATTTAAACCACTTTTAATTTATTCATCAACACCTAAGATCAAAATGAACACACATAACACAAATTTATTGTGGAATCCCAATTGGGTAAACCAACAATACTTCCTATTACTGCAAAATTGTATTTACAAATAGTTTCTCCTTGCCACTACATACAAGGACCGTGCTACACCCTATATACGAGTAGCTACTAGAAGGAGGCTATGAACCCCTGGTTTTACGAGTTGCTACTGAAGGGATGCTCCTAAACCCTATTTGCTATGTACTACTGGAAGGAGGCTATGACCCCCTAGTAAGCATGTTTCTTTCCCTAGCACCACCCTACCACCATGTTATATTTTATTTGATTTCTAGATATTTTTTATGTTATATGTCACTAGTTTTATTTATTCTTTATCTACTACTATTGCTGCATGGATCTAGATCCCAGATACACCTTCTTTTCTCTTTGACCTTCAGTTAAATACTTCCTCCATACCTTCACAACCTCATAATTTTTCAATACTCAGAACCTTTTGCTTTGAATATGTGCCTCTTCATTAAACGTTACTATAGACACTCATATCCATTCATAAACACACCTCTTCAAAAATAACATGTCTATGATATTATTAAAAACAAACTCTATTTTTTAGTCAGGTCCTTAGTCGTTCATCATTACTTAATTGTATAGTGTTTTAGTTAGGTTCTATGTTTAGCATAACCGTTATGTATAGTAACTCGACCAAAAGATTGTATCGATGTATTGGAGACATTGACACATTTTATTGTCATATCGGTGTATCGACGAAATTGTCTAATTCATAATGATTGTATTGACTACCTTATCCCTTTTCTTCCAATTTCGAGGCATGCGACCGTTTCAGCAAAAAAATCCAAGTTGACCCAAACAATTGGAAACCTTTGTTATTGATAATGTTTTCTCAACCTCTCTGATCGTTTCGGCGCCCACTCATGAGTCACCTTCAACGTTGTCAACATATTTCTTTCAGTTGTGTCGAAACAATATTTTCCCAACCTCTCTGATCATTTCAGCGATACAGAATGAGTTACGCCGAGATGGATGATTCAAACGACTGTTTCATAGAGATTGGATGATTTGCGTTGACATGGATAATTCAATCAACCATTTCTGAGAGACTTAGTCAATTTCCAAAATTGTCATAGTGTTCAAGGATGATGTCATATTTCCACAATGACTTTTTACTAGCACCCAAACACCACCATGTGGTTTCCTATCCTCATCACACATGCCACATCATCACTTCCTTTGACATTAATGAACTTATTTGACATCAATGAAAACCATACTCAACAACCATATCATCATTTCCTTTGACATTAATGAACTTCTTTGACATCAATGACAACTAAACTCAACATTCTACCCCTTTAGCATTGATGGAAACTAATCTTTAATTTCCTCCCCCTTTGACATTAATGACAAAGGCTTCCTTATGAAAGCTCCCCCTGACAACATATCTCCCCCTGATATTACACCTCTACTTCAAGATCTGTTGTAAGGAGATTATTCCCAATCTCCATCTAAGATGCTCAAAAGCCTCCTTGGGTAGTGGCTTAGTAAAAATATCAACAATATGTTATTTTGTGTCAACATACTCTAGCTTAATATTATTCTAGGATACTTCATGTCACACCCCGGTTTTGACCTCGTTTGCATGATGTATATATTGTAATTAATAGTGGTGAGGAGCTCAAGGAAAAGGCCCCACCATTGATTTGGTTGTGTATGTTTCGGCAATAGGGGTAGTTTCCGATGGTTTGTCGTGCTATCCGGAACATTATGGTTAACATCATGTAAACACACACATCAATTAAAAATAAACCACAACCGGCTATGGCAATGCAACGTTGAATGAAAATGGCATGATTCCAAAGGATAAGGGGGTGGGGGATGTCAAACCTTGGTCTATGGGGGAAACCCATGTGTTACCCTTGTTTTGATTTTCCATCTTCCTTGTCTCGTTCAACCTCTTTATTGTTTTGTGAAGTTGTTGAGGGCAGTTATTGCATGAGGAGATGTGGGCATGGGGACGTGTCGGTTTGGCAGGTTGACCTCACGTTGGAAGCAACCTCCACCGCCATTCTCTCCTTTGCATGTTTGCTCTCACGCAAGGATGGTCGCTCCCCTTCTCACACCTGGTCTCACCTTCATGGTGGTCTATTCGTTCCTCCTGTCGGGTTGTTCGCTCTCACGCAGAGAGAGACGGTCTGTTTTTCCTCGTGCACTCTCCACTACGCATGCTCTCGGTGGTCTGCTCACTTTACTCACATTGTTCATTCATCCGCACACCTGAGTGGAGCTGTTCACTCTCACGCAGGAGTGGAATTCTTGCTCATCCTCGCGCACAAGCAATGGTTCTGCTGGATCTCATGCAGCCAGCAGAGGAGCTGCTTATCGATGGTCATTCATGTTCTTCTACGGAGTGGAATTGGGTATGTTTTCCTCTGTGTTTTGTGGTTTGGTGCAAGTTTCCCTCACGTGCAAGCCGTTGGAGTCATTTTCCCATGTTGTGAGTTGTTCTCACTGATTTCGATTTGGGACGGTTGTCTTCCCTTCGTTTTGTTGGCTGTGGTGTTCAATTTCATTTTGGTCCATTGTGGATTTCCAGATCTGTTGGTTGAGTTTTCCTCTGTCCACGCTGGGAGTTGGCTTCTCCTCTGTTTGAGACTGTGTAAGTCACCCAGCCATTACCTTGAGGAATTGTGTGTGCTGTGGGCTGTTGATTTCCACAACTATTGGCTGAGTTTTCCCTATTTTGGGACTGTGGATTGCTGCTATCATTCATTGTGTGTTTGTGGCTGCTGAGGTACCCTAGTTTTGGGTGCAGCTGAGTTGTTTTGGCCATTCTAGGGCCAAGAACAACTCTGAGTTGGCTTGTGGCTTGAGCTGTGTTTCACCTGTTGGTTGGGACTGTCACTTGTCGGTTGTCTTTGCCTTCTTCACAGGGATATGAAGGGATTGTTTTGCTGCATGTATGCAGTGGTTGGTCTTCAGACTGTGCTGGCTTTACCGTGTTGCTGATGGCTTGGTAAACCCAGCTGTGTCGGTTTGCTGATTGTGTCCCTTGGCTATGTGTAAGCCTGCATTGACCCTTATTCCTGGAGGAATCATGCCCAACTCGGGGGTGGCAGTGTTGCTAAGAGATTGATGAGCACGCTGGCCTATGGTTCGGTGGAACGTTGCAGCAACGTAGTTGGTTGCAGGATTCTTCTTCAAAATATAAGTACCCATAACTGTTTCATCTTTGCAAATTAATCTACTATATTGACGACAAATGAATTATGATGAACCTGGTAATTGTTGGAAATGTATGTGTGTTGCTTCCACTGTTTGTTGATGGATTATGAACCCTTTGCATGAGGGAATGCATGTTAGTATGCATTGTGTTTAAGCATGGAACGTATCTGTTGCTTCTGCTGATTGATGAGAAATTATGCGTTGATCTTAGTATGCATTTGAATGTATGATTGATGAATTATGAGATATTTGCATTTGGTTATGCATCTTGTATATGGTATGTTTAAGTTTTAATTCGGCATTTAACCCTTGTTCATGTTCATGGGGCTATTTTCCCGTGTGTTTTGGTGTTCGTCGTGTCCTCTTCGTCGGTCGGAGGGTCGGGGACGTGACAGAGTGGTATCAAAGGTCATGTTACAACATGGGCTTGAATGGACCACCAAGGTGCAGTGACAGAAGCAGAATTTCCTTCTGCCCAGCAGGGATCAGAAGTGATGACAGCAAAAATTCAAAAAAATTGTCTAAGTGTTCAGCAGTCGGAAGAGCTAGTGAGAAGCTCCTCCAATACGTCGGAAGATGTAGTCGGAAGGCCATCCGACGAGGCGCAGCAGCAGAAAAGAATTTTGGAAAAATTTGTGTAAGTGTTTGGGCCATCAAAAAAATTTAGTGGTTTGGACTTTCGATGTAGCGAAAGGGCCAGTGGAAAAGACTTCCACTGTAGCGGAAGGGTTAGACGAAAGCGCGCCCGATGGAGGATGTTTGGAGGGAAAATTTTGAAATTTTTTCTAAGTGTTCAATGTTCGTCAGAAGAAATTAGTTGTTCGAGCGTCCGCCGTTGCGGATGGCAAAGCAACTACGTGTCCAATGGGTAAAGTTCTCCAACCACCGATGCCATGAAGAAGTTTGAAAAATTTGGCTAACTGTTGAAATCGTCGGCTATCGGAAGAAATTAGTTGTTCGTCTGTCCGCTGTTGCGGATGGAGAATCGACTAGGCGTTCGACGAGAAATACCTCTGACTGCTGATGCCGCAAGAAAATTAAGTAAATTTTTTTTCTAAGTATAGAAGATCATCGGCCTATCAGAAGTAGAAAATGGTTGAGCATCCACCGTTGCAAAAACCAAAGTCACTAGACTTCCGAAGTGAAAAGCCCGCCGATGTTGATCGGGTCATGACAGCAGATTGGTTCGCCGATCGAAAGGAGATCAAGGATGGTGGATCTCCGTTGTGGCGATGGATGGGACTAATTCACTGACACACATTAAGCTTCGTGGAAAGAAGAAGAGGAAGACCTGGTTGCCATGGCGGGTGAATGTTGAAAGGATTTCTGCAATGGAGGGAGGAAACCCAAGATGGGAGCCGGAATCAAAGTTGTAACAAAGGAAAATTCAAAATTTTCTAAGTGTTGTGGTCATCGGAAGATGTTCGTGGTTTGAGCAACCAATACGCCAGCTCAGTTAGCCAAAGAGACTTCCGATGCCGTCAATGGAAGAAAGAAGAAGAAGAAAAATTGAAATTTTTCTAAGTATAGAAGAAGATCGGAAAACTCTAGAAGATCGGACTGACGACACGTCGAAAAAAATTTAGAGGATCCGATTGCCGATATGATAGAGCCTAGTTGTTCCGATTTCCGATGAACAGTGGAGGAATTAGTGGTTTCGACCACCGAAACATCGGAACGATTAGTGGTTTTGAGAGCCGATTCTGCGGAACGATTAGTGGAAATGGGAGCTGATTCTGTGGGAGATTAGTTGGAACGTGAGCCGATTCTGCAAGGGGAAATTCTGAGTTTTCAAGTGGGATTTTTCAGAGGATTTCAGGGGTTTTCAGTGAAATTCTCAGTAGTCTTTCAGTAGCTTCAAGGCTGAAAAGGAGAAGAAAAATCCTAGGTGGCTGAAGTTGGCGCCCAGACCAAAATGCAGTGGTGTGTAAAAATGTCGAGATTTGGTGAAAGTCCTCATTCTTAGAAGTGGTGTGGTTTTCACACCCGAGGTCAGAATGAAGCATGTGGATAGGCGTTGGAAAGCTTATCGAGTAGGGAACAAGGGTAAGTCACCAGAATTTGAGCATGGAGCAGAAAAGTGCTAATGACAGCCGCTGCTATTAAATGGACAAATATGGGAAGTTGCATGCCTAGAGGTAGCAAGGACTACGAAGTCAAATCAGCTGTTGTGTGGAAGTGTAGTTCCATGCAAGGATGAATGACTTGAAAAGGGAAGTTTTCCTTAAACCCTATCTTGCTTATTGTAACTATATTTTATAAATATTATACATGGAATGTATAAGGATGTGTATTGCATGCATAGGATATTGCATATTGATTATACATTATAATGAACCACTAATGATAGTTATTGCATTGGTGTTGGAATTAGTGGAAAAACCAACGACGACATGGACCTAGATGATTATGTTGCTAATGCTGATGAATGTGACTAGAAACCCTCTGGAGAAACGGATAAGGCAACAAGTCCATAAAAAAAGTTGGTGAGCAAATTCTGCCATCCCCTGCAAAGGACCAACCAAATTGGTCATGTCAAGGGTGTAAGTAGGACCCCTGTAGGTAAGAGTTTGGTTATGACAAATTCCAAGGAGTGGTAAAGATAAGAGACCTCATACCTTGTGGATATTTGGATGCATGTATATGATTGATTGAGCTTAATAGCCCAAGGAAAGTAAGTACTGATGATATTGATTGTAGTAATGTGTGCTATATGAAGTAGTCATGGTTAGGCCATGCATGGTATGTTGAATGCCAAGTACTCCTGAATCAATGCAAGGTAGCATTGAATGGATGCATGTGAAAAATTTGAGCAAATGTTGTAAGTATGCATACATCAGTATAGGTGCAAATGTTGTGATGCATTGCATGAATGCATTGAGAAGAGTTCATGTGATATTATGAATGACTAATGACTGAAATGATGAATTGATGACAATTCAGGAACCATTTGAAAGGTTGGTATGAATGCAGGATAGTTATGATCAATTGGCTGCTGGAAATGCTCTATTGAAGAGCAAGGTGGTATGAATGATACGCTTGTGAAGTAAGGAGTACCTAAACATTTCATTTAATTGTATGAATGATATGACTATACCTTGCAATGTTATTATGATGATGATTGCATGAAGCAAATGAGTTTTGGTATACATTGATGTGACTAACAATTGGAAGTATTTGAATTTTATAAATTCTGAAAATGCTTCAGTGATGGTTGTAGCAATGAAAAAGTTATATGCATCCAGACTTACCAAGTGTTTGGTTGATTGAAGCTCATGTTTCAGGTAGATTATTTCGAGCATGGAAGTGAGAGGTAAGACCCTGACCAATGCCAGAATTTACCATATGGTATGCATCATAGGTTGTTAAAATTCGAATTGTGAATTTCGGATTTAAGAATTGCTGACAACTACTAGTCACTATTGGCTTGCATAAGCTTGTGTTGGATGATTGAAGCTCAGGTTTTAGGTAGATTATTTCGAGCATGTCAGTGACAGGTAAGACCTTGACCAATGATAGAATCTAACATGTGAAAGAGCCAAACTTTGTGAGAATAGTCCGCATGCATAATGAGTTATTAAATTTGAATTGTGAATTTCGGATTTAAGAAATTGCTGACGACTACTAATCATTGTTGGCTTGTATAAGATTGTGTCAGGAGGACGCATGGTAAGTGGGTAGTCATGTTATGATAGTAAGCATAAAATTATAATGGGCATAGTAGTGCTGCTTACAAGAGACCCACAATTGAGCAAGTCAATTTCTGTAGTAGACAGAATTGTAAATTCTTATTTCATTACCAATGTCGTTGCTTGGTTATGGAACAATCAATTTGGATTGTATTAATAGGTAATGATTGACTGTTCGGCTATTTGATGAATGTGCCAGGGGTAGACATTGTAGGAAGATAATGTGTGATGGCCTGCAAGAGCCAAACTTCATGGGAAGGTTTTCCCTTGGAAATGGGTTTCGGGTGAAACGCCATTTGACATTTTGGAAATGTCTCATCTGCACTGCATGTTTGGTAGTAACATGAGTGAGATGGTATAAATCATGTCGTTAAGACATGTGTGAATATGAAATGTGAAAAGGAGTTGGGATGGCAAACCAAGGGACTGTTAACTCAGAGAAGGAGCCCCCATTCCTCCTTAACAAAGGCATACTGCGTCGGCAAATGGATAAGTGTTATGTGACCCTTGCTAAGAATATGCATGCTTAATTGTTAAAAATTCCATATGCAGAACATGTTTTGATTTATTTCCATGATGAGCAATTGCCTGACTATGAATAGGGCCTGCATGGCACACACTGGGGAAGGGTGCACAATTTTCCGATGTTGAGTCATGAAAAGGGTTTTCAATATTGATTACACCCTAGGGAGTGGGCGCACTCCTGGTGTCTCAATACTTGATAGTGAATGATATGAAATGTGATTACAGTTTTTAGAGAAATAACGTTGATGAGTTTGTGTGTATTGCTTATGTTGCTTGTGTTGACAGGCTAAATAGATGTAGTTGGGTGTTGCACCCTAAAGGTAAAAGGTAAAAGGTAAATGGTAAATGGTTGTTGTGAGGGGTTGCGGAGTAAGGGTTATTGTTGATATAAGTGTGTGCTGGTATAAGTGTATGTTGGGCTGTGATATGCATGGGGATCCATAGTAGATCCTAGACCTAGAAATGGTCGTGGTAAAGTTCCAAGCCCAGTTGACATGAGGATGTACTAGCTAGACATTAATTATTTGATGTTGTGGGGTAGCCTGCATGCTGACATAACATCTAAGTCCATAGGCGATCCCAACGCTTGCAAAGCGAAGCAGGATCCTGTGGATGAACAAGGAAATGC
Source organism: Pseudotsuga menziesii (assembly GCA_001517045.1). Classification (NCBI taxonomy): domain Eukaryota; kingdom Viridiplantae; phylum Streptophyta; class Pinopsida; order Pinales; family Pinaceae; genus Pseudotsuga; species Pseudotsuga menziesii. The sequence goes on along the minus strand of LPNX010013232.1, from coordinate 864,395 downwards.
ACAATAGAGATAAGTATTGGATTATTTTGCTTATGAATATACATGTGTATATGATTTGGTTATGATGTTTGAAGCTCTTGTTTTAGAGATAAAACCGATGAGAATAAACTAAACATGTGAATCTATTCAATGTTTGGATATAGGTATCGCGGGAAGCGAGGACTATGAGAGCATCCTAAAGGTGCATGTGGACATGTGACTATCCTGGAAAGCTCGCAATGAGTGGCAATGAAAAAGGTGTTAGTGAGACCGTGAGGTTCCTAGCAGCCAAGATAAACCATGTGAAGAGACCCCATGGTTTAGAGGTCTGGAATAGACCAAAGACACTAAGTGTCATGAACAAGAGGGATTGGTCCAGCGTTCACAACAAGGTGAAAGAGGCTGAGAGCATGAAAAGCCACGACAGTGGTGTGGGTTCCAGGATGGGATAGAACAAAGAGGGAAAAAATCTTGCTTCTCTCTCTTTCCCTTTTCAATTATGTATATGTACATATATATTTATGCATTATGAAAACAAAAGATTGTTGAATGCATGTATGACTGAAAATGGAATATGTGTTTTCATTGAAAGTAAATTGTGAATGTTGGAATAGTTAATTCCTTTCCTAAGAATGGACATGAATGAGCTCATGTGCATGTTGGGAAGGCATGAAAAATATGAAAGTCTCCTTGATGAGGCTTGGACTGTCATGCCAATTGGGTAATTAACTGACTGATTTTAATGTCTATATTACGCTTGGTTTGACAGAATTTCAATGGTGCATTTCACAGGTGAGAAAAGTGAAACCAGGTGGTGCACATTGATCATGGCAGCAGATCAAAAGTTGTTGGACTTGGCTGGAAGTATCCTTCAAATGATTTCCAAGACCCAACAGAATATTGGGGAGATGCTCAAGATACAAAAAAGGCAGAGTGAAATGAACCACCAGATTTTGCAAGACTCTATTGGTTTGCAAAGGGAGGTGAAAAGCCTTCTGGGAGCAATCAGTAAAGGAAAGGAAGGTGGATCAGCGATGGAACATTCGTCCAAGCAACCGATTGGGAAATGGTCCAGGCATGAAGGCTCAGAGGGAATTGAGCAGGTAAAGATGAAGCAACCAGTGAAATGCTGGGAATGCGGAGGACATCATTTACGTCGGGACTGCCCAATGAGGGAACATGATGAGGGAAATAGCCGCAAAGTTCCTAGACTTCAGGATAAGCTAGAATCTGAGAACCGGCAGGACAAGTACATGGAAGCCGAGAGGCTTGGTCTTGAACGTTCAAAGTAAATGATTGAACATGGGATAGATCTGCAAAATTTTTGAAATTTTGATGTGCAATTGTATGTGTATTGTATGTGTATTGCATGTGTATTCTTATGTAATGGAACACCGACGATGGTGTTATTCCAAGGGGGAGGGGAATGTCACACCCCGGTTTTGACCCCATTTGCATGATGTATATATTGTAATTAATCATGGTGAGGAGCTCAAGGAAAAATCCCCACCATTGATTTGGTTGTGTATGTTTCAGCAATAGGGGTAGTTGCCGATGGTTTGTCGTGCTATTCGACACATTATGGTTGGCATCATGTAAAAAGACACATCAATTAAAAATAAACCACAACCAACTATGGTAGTGCAACGTTGAATGAAAAGGGCATGATTCCAAAGGATAAGGGGGTGGGGAATGTCAAACCTTGGTTTATGGGGGAAACCCATGTGTTACACTTGTTTTGATTTTCCATCTTCCTTACCTCATTCAACCTCTTTATTGTTTTGTGAAGTTGTTGAGGGCAGTTATTGCATGAGGAGACGTGGGCATGGGGAGGCATCCGTTTGGCAGGTTGAACTCACATTGGAAGCAACCTCCACCACCATTCTCTCCTTTTACTGTTCGCTCTCACATAGGGATGTTCGCTCCCCTTCTCATGCTTGGTCTCACCTTCACGGTGGTCTGTTCATTCCTCCCGTCAGTCTGCTCGCTCTCACATAGAGAGAGACGGTTTGTTTTTCCTCGCGCACTCTCCACTACGCATGCTGTCGGTGTTCTGCTCACTTTATTCACATTGGTCGTTCATCCACGTTCCTGAGTGGAGCTATTCACTCTCACGCAGGAGCGGAAGTCTTGCTCATCCTTGCGCATAGGCAGTGGTTCTGTTGGATCTCATGCAGCTAGGAGAGGAGCTGCTTATCGGTGGTCATTCACGTTCTTCCACAGAGTGGAATCGGGTATGTTTTCCTCTGTGTTTTTCAGTTTGGTGCAAGTTTCCCTCATGCGTAGGCCACTGGAATCATTTTCCCATGTTGTGAGCCGTGCTCACTGATTTCAATTTTGGACGATTGTCTTCCCTGCGTTTTGTTGGATGTGGTGTTCAATTTCGTTTTGGGCCATTGTGGATTTCCAGATCCATTGGTTGAGTTTTCCTCTGTCCATGCTGGGAGTTGGCTTCTCCTTTGTTTGAGACTGTGTAATTCACCCAGCCGTTACCTTGAGGAATTTTGTGTGCTGTGGGCTGTTGATTTCCACAACTATTGGCTGAGTTTTCCCTGTTTTGGGATAGTAGATTGCTGCTATCATTCGTTGTGTGTTTGTGGCTACTGAAGTACCCTGGTTTTGGATGCAGCTGAGTTGTTTTGGCCACGATAGGGCCAAGAACAAATCTAAGTTGGCTTGTGGCTTGAGTTGTGTTTGACCTATTGGTTGTGACTGTCACTTGTCGGTTGTCCTTGCCTTTCTTCACAGGGCTGTGAAGGGATTGTTTTGCTGCGTGTATGCAGTGGTTGGTCTTCAAACTGTGTTGGCTTTACCGTGTTGCTAATGGCTTGGTAAACCCAGCTGTGTTGGTTTGCTGATTGTGTCCCTTGGCTATGTGTCAGCCTGCATTGACCCTCATTCCTGGAGGAATCATGCCTAGCTCTGGGGTGGCAGTGTTGCTGAGAGATTGATGAGCACATTGGCCTATGGTTGGGTGGAACATTGCAGTGACGTAGCTGGTTGCGGGATTATTCTTCAAAATATAAGTACGCATAATTGTTTCATCTCTGCAAATTAATCTACTATATTGATGACAAATGAATTATGATGAACCTGGTAAATGCTAGAAATGTATGTGTGTTGCTTCCACTATTTGCTGATGGATTATGAACCCTTTGCATGAGGGAATGCATCTTAGTATGCATTGCGTTTAAGCATGGAACGTATCTGTTGCGTTCGCTGATTGATGAGAAATTATGCTTTGATCTTAGTATGCATTTGAATGTATGATTGGTGAATTATGATATCTTTGCATTTGGTTATGCATCCTGTATATGTTATGTTTAAGTTTTAATTTGGAATTTAACCCTTGTTCATGTTCATGGGGCTATTTGCCCGCGTGTATTGGTGTTTGTCGCATCCTCTTCACCGGTCGGAGGGTCGGGGACGTGACACTTCATCTCTTAGGAAGTGATACTTTATTGGTATATGCTTTGTCTTGGAGTGCATCAAAATAGTTTTTCACATATTTATGACACTGGTATTATCACAATTTATTACTATTGGTTTCCCATACTTCACAAGTAAGTATTCTAGTGTCTACTTCATCCAAATGAATTTAGTGCAACATGCCACAACAACAATGTATTCAGATTCAGCTATGGAGAGTGAGATAGAAGATATTTTTTTGCTTCACCGAGATACCAAACAATTTCCCAAGAAGAATACTGTTCCATTGGTTCTTTTTCGATCATCAACACTTCCATCCCAATCTGCATCAGTAAATGATTTCAAAATGAAGACTTGACTTTTTGGGTACCACAATCCATGCTCCATAGTACCTTTCAAATATTTGAAGATTATTTTTACTGATGTTACATGTGTTTCTTTGGGGCTTGAATGAAGCCTATCAACCAAAGCTATAGCTTGGATTACATCTGGTCTTGTAGTTTTCACATATAGTAGGTTTCCTATCATGGATCTATACATGGTATGATCCACTTCCAAAGACTCATCGTCCTTACTTAACTTACAACCTATGATCATAGGAGTACTAACAGGTTTGGAATCTTCCATCTGAAATCATTTAAGCATGTCTTTAATGTACTTGGTTTGAGAGATAAAAATTCCTTTGCCTGTTTGATAAAATTCTAATCCGAAGAAGAATGTTAGTTCACCCAACATTGACATTTCAAATTTCATCTTCATTTCAGAAGAAAATTTTACACTTAGTATTTGTAAATTGCTTCCAAATATGATGTCATCTACATAAAAAACAACACTAGTCATATTTTCATCTTCGATTTTAAGTAGAGATTACCTTCATTGGCCCCTCTCTTAAACCCTTATTGCTTTAAGTAGCTATCCATCCTTGAAAACCATGCCCTTGGAGATTTTTTGAGGCCATAGAGAGCCTTTTTCAATTTACAAACATAGTATCTTCTTTCTGATAAGAGAAAACCTTCAGGTTGTTCAATATAAACATCTTCTTCTAGTTTTCCATTTAGAAATGCAGACTTGACATTCATTTGATATACTTTAAAAATTTTATAGCATGTAAGTGATAAAAACATTTGGATTGCTTCAAGTCTTGCTAAAGGGGCATAAGTTTCCTCAAAATCAATCCCTTCCATCTAAGCATACCCTTTACATACTAATATTTCATTTTTCCTTATCACTTGTGCATCTTGATTGAAATTTTTGTTGAACACCCATTTGGTCCCTATAATATTTTTGTCTTTGGATCTTGGACAAGTTTTGAGGTTTTGTTTTTCTCAATCTGATTCAATTCTTAATTCATGGCCTTGATCTATTCATCATTCTTTCTAGCTTCTGTAAAATTCTTAGGTTCCACTACTGAGAGTAGGGATTGTTCGTTAAATAGTAGTTGTGTCCTTATACTGAATCCAACATCTTTGTCACTGATGATATTTGTCTTAGGATGATCTTTTTGTATTCTTCTAGATGTATTTTTTGTATGAGATATTCAAGAATCTTCTTGACTTTCTAGTGTATTTTCCTCCTCTAATTCCTCTTCTTCATCATGAATACTTTCATTTATATGAAGGTATTCCTTTTCTTCATCATTTGTATTTATATATCCATCATGAGTTCTTATCCTTCTTTGTTTCATGTCATATATTATTACATTTTCACTTTCTAAAATATTGTGTAACCTTTTTATTGTAACATCTATATTCCTTCTTGGTGCATGAATATCCTAAAAATATACCTTTATCAGTCCTTAAATCAAACTTTCCAAGATCATCCTCGTTCCTTTTAATGTAGCACTTGCTGCAAAATAATCTGAAGTATTTGACTGAGGTTGGTCCTCCATACCATAGTTCATAAGGATTATATTCCTTATTCACTCTGATTTGTCCTATGTTAAGTATATAGAAAACTGTGCATATTGCTTCTTTCCAATATGCATATGACAACTTTTCTTCAATAGGAATTGCCCTAACATCTTCTTGGATTGTTCTATTCTTCCTTTCAACAACACCATTCTGCTGAGGAGTATTTGTAGCAAAAAATTCTCTTTTAATCCCATGCATATCACAAAAATAATTGAACTTGTTTGAGTTAAACTGCCCCCATTGTCTGATCTAGGACATTTGGTTTTCTTATTTATCTCATTTTCAACCATTGCTTTCAAGATTTTGAATTTTTGAAAAGATTTTGATTTTTCTTTGAGAAATGTTACCCAATTCATCCTTGTATAGTCATCAATGAGAAGCATAAATTAGTATTCTCCTTGCATAATTTTAGTCCTTTTTGGTCCACAAAGATCAGTGTGAACTATTTCCAGAGGATGTGATGTCATATGTTCTTTTGTTTTGAAACTGGATTTAGTTTGCTTCCCATGTTGACAATGTCTACAAAGTCAATTTAGAGGCTTCATAATTTTAGGCAAGTCTTCCACAGATTCCTTCTTACATACCTTGAAAATATTATCAAAGTTTAAGTGTCCCATCCTTTTGTGCCATAACCAACTTTCATCAACCATACTCAAGTCGCATTGATTTTCATTTTCTAGGATGTATACATTTTTTGAATTTATTACAGTAGTGCCAACAATTATTCCTGAGTCATTTTTCCTAATTTCATATTTCTCAGAGTAAAAAATAGAGATGTTCCCTTAGTCACATATTTGAATTACATTGAGGAGACTAGGATTAATGTTTTATACTAGTAACACATTTTTTTCTTTGATCTTACTATTGATAACAACTGTACCTTTGCCAATTATTTTGGAAGAATTATTGTCTCCAAATGTGACTCCACCCTGATTATATTTTAATTTTATGAACCTGATTGGATCACCTGTCATATTTTTTGAACACCCACATTCTATATGCCATAGATATTGTTTCTATGTTCCACATACGGCAATCATGGATCTCTCATTTTCTTCCTTTTTCCAATTCTTCTTTTGGTTTTTGTCTTGAAACTTACTTGCAACAATATTCTTTGTAGGAGTCATCAGTTTACAATATATTTCCATATGTCCATATCTATTACATTTGTAACACTCTAGGTCATATCTTTTAAGAAGTGTAAAGGGTTTATGATTTCTTCCTTTTGGTTTGTCACTAGGTCAATTCTTCTTGTATTCTCGAAACTGTCTAAGGGCTCTGCAATTTAACTCTTTGTGACCAAAGTTATTACAAGCATAACAATTACCCAAAAAGATATGCTAATATCTATTTGTCACTAGTATTTTGGACACTTTATTTGTTCTATTTTTGTCATAGGAGGATGGACCAAATTTCTTCCTTTCTTCCTTTTGTATGGGACTTTTTAGTACATCAGCATAGCTTCTTTTGTTTCCATCTTGGTCAATGAAAAAGGAATATTATGGCTTCTTTGCTTTGTCATATCCTAGACCATATTTATCAATTGATGGTATTTGGATACTTAAGATACCATCTAATACCTTTGAGTTGTTCTCAAACTTTGATTTGATAGATTATTCATCAAGCCTTTTCCTAAGCTGCATGATCTCTTCTTCAATCCTTTCAAAATCTTGTATTCTTATTTTTAATTGCAAATTTAGTTCATCTTCAATATTTTTGGCCTCAAGGAGTTGAGTTTCCAACTTGCTAATTACATGGTTTGAATTTATGTCCTTTCTCCTTCTTTTTTCAAGTTCTTCAAGAGAACTAATGAGTTCATCTTTTAAGTCTAATACACCTTCCTCATCCGATTCACCATTCTGAGCTTGAGTATCAATTCCCATGAATATAATTTCTATTTCTTCATCTCTGCTTATATATTCATCTTCACTATATTCCATTTTGTTAAGAGTTTTCTTTTTGTTTCCCTTTTTACCCTTTTTGAACTTCTTTGAGACTTCTCCCTTATCACTATCATCTTGTTTAGAGTAAGGACATTTTGAAGCAAGGTGTCTGATTCTTCCACGGCTAAAACACTTTAGGGGTATATTTGCTTTGTATTTTCCAGTACCTCTTTCAATTTTTTTAATAAATATGGCTTCTTCATGTAATGTCCCTTGGGAATAATTTTCCCAATGATCTCAAATTCACCATGTTTCAACTCTAGGTATATGGATACAACTGATTCCAAACTCCTCCAATTAATTTCAAACTTGGTGGGGAAGGTCATGAGGGGTGATGGGACACAATAACACATATATCATAAATAATCAATGTATATATAAAACCATGGTATTACATTTTAAAGGGAATAATTTTCGGGAGAGGACTAGTAAATTTGGCAGGTGGAGATCCCTCAAAGGTCCTGGAACAAATCGCTTCAAAATGCTGTACAACCTGCACTAATTGTTGGTATGATACTTGGATATATTATAATACATTAATTAAATTAAAATTTCATCATTATATTTGGTTTTTCAGTCGAATAGGCATCCAATAGAACTCAAGGAAGATATTACTAATTTTGAGGCTCAAACCCCCAATGGTAGATGGCTCCACATAGCTCCAAATGCTCTCAAATTGTACCAGAAGGTGTATGCATGATTTTAATACATAAAAATGGTATTTATAGGTGTATTTCAGCCATCAAGTGACTTCAGAAACTCACTTTGTCAATCTGGTCAATGTATGGAGTTTTACGAGCAACTTGTGGTTCAAATCCCCTAGGGGTATATGATGAAAATGACTTTACAAATGCACTCAATAAAACTCAAATTTATCAATGGAATCAGGTTAAATATAAATTAAATAAACATGAAATCCTATGCATCACCATTCAACTTTTAATGTCTTCTATAACTCCATTAAATCAGATGCAAAAAGATTAGTTTCAACCTTGGGGGAAATGATAGGAAATCTTCTCCAAATGCTATGAAACTCAACAAAATGACTCCAAATTATTATTTAATGAAAAATAAAATCATATAATACATAAATAAAAATCCATTCATCCATAAACCATCAGTATTTTACTTATCCATTCGAATCCATCAACATTACATTGGTTCACAACAAGGTAGTGGGGAAATGACACTGTTTCTTAATTGTTTAACACTTTTACATGAAATATTTTGGTATTTAGAGCTTATAGTATTATTAAATTTAAATAAATATCATTTAAATCATAAAATAAAATAATTGGTCATTATAAGCTCCCCCAAAGAGATCAATAGCTCACAAATTACGCATCAATCCAAGAGCAAGAATATGATGAGAAAACTTGGAATAGATGAAAGAACAATATGATATTGAATTTTCCATGATATTTCATGTATATTTCACCTGTAAATTATGAATCCATTAAATCTCCATGAAATACCTGAATGGCCTTTTCACAGACCAACTTCGATGGGAATCTTTCACCCCAGAAATTGGTTAAGGCAAGAAACTAGTCATCCACTAGCTCTCTCTCTTCACAAATGAAAACTTATCAAATGATCAAAATATTCCTTCATTATTTTTTCTTGAAATTTATAAATTTTCCAATATCTCTACGTGTCTAATTCCTTCCAAGAGATTTATTCCAACTCTATTTGGGAAGAGATTCCAAAGAATGCCACTTGTACAACAATTCCTAGTCTCCCACTTCCACCAAATCACATGTGGAATAATATTAGCTTCCATAACTCCCTTGAGAGCCCTCTTGGAGATATTTGTATCTTTGACATTTCATATATGTCATATTTCATCTTTCAGATCCTATTTTTGTCATAGGTGTCGTAGAATCTTCATCATTGTTGTCATAGAGCTAGGGAATCTAGTCCAAGTGTCTCACTAGCTCCAAAATGCATCTTCCTTTTCCATGGGAGTTACTATTCCACACCAATTCGACATCAATTGATTCATTCCAAGTATATTTACCTTGAAAATAATCCCAAGACCTTTGGTATTCTTATGGATTCGAAATGACAAGAGGAGGATTCCTTGTGTCATAGAAAATCTAGCTAGTGTGGGTCCCACATCCTCCATTTGTCTTCATGATCAATTGCCACTTTGATTTTCCCTTGAATTTATTTATTTATATCCTTTATTAAATATTTATTCCATTCTAATTTTAAAACATCATTTATTTTCCCCCTTATTCCAAATCCCAAAGCTTCCACCCCTAACCTAGGAGACTAGTAATTTTCCTCCTTGGCAATTATTTGACCCTTAGAATCAATTTGACAAAATCTCATGAATATGGAAAATGTGATTAGGCCATTGTGACCCAATGAAAAATATTCCATTCCCAATATTGCTTTTCCTCAATCAATTGCAAACATGTGTGTTGAAGAACCTGCTTTCTGTAAGATTCTTTGAAGTTGCCACTGTGTTTCCCAACTTTGATTCTTTGAGATTCCATGAATATATTAGAGAGGAACCACCATGCTTGTTGCTGCACTAATCTGATTAAAATCACTTTATTAAGTGGGGAATCCATCTCCCATACTTCTTGTTTCCCAAAAAAATTTGAAACCAATGGGACTAAACACTATCCCAGGGTCCCATTGCTTGTATTGCACTCCAACAATTAAGAGTTCTCTCCAACCCATACCATTGGGAAAGAGAATTATGGGATCCCATTTTCTTGTATGAATTATTAAAAAAATAATTATTACACAATATATATCATCAAATTACATAACAACACAATAAAAATGTACATCAAGGAGTTGCCTCATCAAAATATCATGAAAGTGCTTATACCTCCAAGTAAGTAGACCACCATTTGCCAAGTGCATACAAGCTTCAAGTGACCAATCAAACCTTATGCAATGACATAGGTGAGCATCCCATGTCCTATAATTCTTCCCCAAAAGGATGTGATATGCATCAAAATATTCAGCCATGTATTCTTTCATCCAAGAAGTGAATGAAGAATCTCCACTAAAATCTGAACCAAATAATGAGCAAAAAAACAACGAGACTTCAAATGACTCAAAGAATTCTCACCCATACATCCATGAATGAGAGAATCATAAATATATAACAAAGTATGTGTTTGGAAGAAAAAATGTTCTCCAATCATAAATCTATTCACCCCAGTGTTTGATGAAGTTCGTCCAACATCAAACGAACCGAGTGTTGAGGAAAACAAACCATACATATTCAAGTGACTCAAATGCATATCATAGGTGCATCCATGTAGATGTGCATCATAATAAAGTAACAAAGGATGCTTCTCCAAATGTGAATAAGAATTTGATTCAACCATTTCATCATAAAATTTAAATCTAGGAGTTCCATACTCCTCATGTGGCACCATAAAAAATAACCCTTTCACCCATACTTCTTTGACAATAATGCTGCAAAACATGGAATTGTAGGATGTAGGAGAATTAAATAACTCACCCAAATGATCAAGAAGTGCAGAATTTTCATCATGGGAAGGATACATATGGGTAGTATCATTCATCTCCTTCAAAAGTGTGAAACCTTTGTCATAGATGGGTTCCAATGTAGAGGAATCGTTCTCTTCTTTAAAAATTCCATAACCTTCATCAAGAGACAATTCAAGTTCCTCTTCCACCACATCAAGTGTTGGGATCTCTTAAAGTTCATATTCAAACACATAAAGTACATCCAAATTTCCACATTTCTTATGATCCACCATGTCATGAGAATCCTCCAAAAAATCTACCATTTGACAATCTGAAACATAGGAGGAAAAAAAAGTATCTTGCAACTTTTCAAGAAGTTGCTCATTTTGAATTGTGAGCTTATGATTATCCTCCTTATTATTCAAGTATGCATCATGTAACAATTCATTAATCTCAAAAAAATGGTTTCTATCAAAAATAAAATTCATGAAATTACCTTTGATGTTGCACATTGCTCTTTGAATCTTCTCCATGTCTTCAAGGAATGATGTTTCCTCCAATGAAGTAGCTCTCCAACAAGAATTTTACAACAATGCTTGAGTGCCATGGAGTATTCTGAGGGAATATTGGATATTATTTTCATTCATGTTTAAGGAACCTTAAATAAAATGAGGCTCTTGCAAATGAGAATCCTCATATTCTTCCTTCTTGCTTGGACCAACTTCATAAAACTGAAGTGGTGATGGGGAAGTTGATCTTGTTTCTTCTTCAACTGATACAAGGTATTAATTTTTATTTTTAATGGAAGTTTGGATTGCAGAAACACTTTCAAAAGTGATATCTATGTCACCAACATATAGGTGTGAGAACCCATCAGTAGGTACTCCTTCATAGTTCAAGCATCCATCAGTAGATTCTCTTTGTTTCATTTCCAAGGTAGGATGTGGCTCGAAATGATCTTCAACATTTTCAATAGAAACTTCTTCATAATCATGTGTTGTATCTTCATATTTTTCACAGTCATTTGGGAGTATATTTCTATACTCTTCATGTACTACTTCTTCTACTTCACCTATTTCAGAACTAGGTGGTTCATGGGTCTCCTCCTTTTTATATTTCAAGCAAGACGACGCATTTTTCCCCTTGGTTTTCTTAATATCAATATATTTTCTCCCCAGTTGGATAGACAACAATTATAATACTTTAATAATATTATTGTTCATGTATTTAATATAGTTTCCATGATTTTTATATGCTCCTCACCATCATATGAGGTTCCCTTTTCATCCGTAGTCATAGTTTCCTCAAACAATTGCCACCTTCTCCTCTTTTTTTCCTCTTCAACAAAAGCACTTTTGGTTTCAATATCTAATGGTGGTCCCTGAATTCTTGTCCTACTAAATATTAGACCACATCAGGTTCCAAAATCATTCTTTTATGCCACTATAATTTCCCTTGTGAATATTTTTCCCAATGTGCTCAAATTCACCATGTTTTAACTCTAGGTATATGGATACAACTGATTCCAAACTCCTCCAATTAATTTAAAACTTGGTGATGAAGGTCATGAGTGGTGATGGGACACATTAAAACATATATAAGACATATAATCAACTTATATACCCAACCATGGTCTCCAATTTTCAAGGAAATAAGTTTCAGGACAAGACTAGTCAATTTCAAAGGTGGAAATTCCCCCTGGGTCTTGGAACAAATCTCTTCCAAACAATGTACAAACTCCAATAATGGTTGGTAGGAGAATTTTTTATATTATAATAAATTAATTCAAGTATAATTTCATAATTATATGTGTTTTTTAGTTCGAATAGGTATCCAAGAGAACTCATGGAATTTATTAGTAATTTTGAGGCTCAAACCCCCAATGGTAGATGGATCCAAATAGCACCAAATGATCTCAAATTGTACCAGAAGGTGTATGAATTATATTAATAAATAAATAAAAATTTATAGGTGTCTTTAAACCATCAAATGTCTTATTAAAATCACTTTGTAAATCTGATCAATGTATGGAGTTTTACGAGCAACTTGTGGTTCAAATCCCCTAGGGGTAGATGATGAAAAATACTTTCCCAATGCACTCAATACAACTCTAATTTATAAATGGAATTAGGGTAACTATAAATTATATAAACATTAACTCATATTCATCACCATTCAACTTTTAACGTCTGCTATAAATCCCTTAAATCAGATGCAAAAAGACTAGTTTCAACCTTGGGGGAAATGATAGGCAATCTTCTCCAAATGCTATGAAAATAAAAAAAAATGACTCCAAATGATTCTGTAATAAAAATTAAAATCATATAATACATAAATAATATTCCATTAATCCATAAACCATCAGTATTTTACTTATCCATTCGAATCCATCAACACTACATTGGTTCACAACAAGGTAGTGGGGAAATGGCATTGTTTCTTCATTGTTTAACATTTTTACATGAAATATTTTGATAATTAGACCTGATATTCTTATGAAATTTAAATACATATAATTTACATCATAACATAAAATAATGGGCCATTATAATTGCCCCCAAAGAGATCAATATCTCACCAAGTGCGCCTCAATCTATAGAGCAAGAATATGATGAGAAAACTTGGAATAGATGAAAGAACAGGATGATCTTGAAGTGTTCATGAGTTTCCCTATATATTTAACCTGTAACTTATGAATCCATTAAATACCTGAATGGCCTTTCCAAAAACCAACTTGGATGGGAATATTTCACCCTCGAAATTGGTTAAGGCAAGAAACTAGTCATCCACTATCTCTCTCTCTTCACAAATACAAATTTCTCAAATGATAAAATATGAATTCATTATTTTTTATTGAAATTGATAATTTTTTAAAGCTCTATATTGGTCTAATTCTTTCCAAGATATGCATTCCAACTCTAGTTGGGAAGAGATTCCAAAGAATGCCACTTGTACAACAATCCCTAGTCTCCCACTTCCACCAAATCACATGTGGAAGCATATTAGCTTCCCTAAATCCCTTAAGTTCCCTATTGGAGATAATTTTATCCCTGACATGTCATATATGTCATATTTCAGCCTTCATATATTATTTGTGTCATAGGTGTCATAGCATCTTCATCATTGTTGTCATAGAGCTAGGGAATCTAGTCCAAGTGTCTCACTAGCTCCAAAATGCCTTCTCCTCTTCCATGGGAGTTACTTTTCCAATCCAATTCAAACTTAATTGATTCATTCCAAGTATATTACCTTCCAAATCATCCCAATACCCTTGGTATTCTTATGGATTCGAAATGACAAGAGGAGGATGCCATGTGGCATAGAAAATCTAGCTTGTGTGGGTTCCACATCCTCCATGTGTATTCACGATCAATTACCACTTTCATTTTCCATTGTATTTATTTATTTAGATCCTTTATTAAATATTTATTCCATTGTAATGATCAAACATCATTTTTTTTCCCCTTTATTCCAAATCCCAAAGCTTCCACCCCCAACCTAGGAGACTAGTAATTTTCCTCCTTGGCAATTACACGGAGACTTCACTTAGTGAACATCTCACATAGCACGTGCCATCGTGGGATATTAAATAATACCCTTAATTTCTAGAGATATTGACCCAAATTTTTTTTGTTGAAACCCCCTCCCAATACTTAAAACCTCCTCCCCACCCCTTTTTATACCTCAATCCTTATAAACCACCCTACCCACCCCCACCTTAAACCCCTCATCCCCCAAATACCTACAATATATTTGTTCATTTTTTAATAATTTTAAAACCCACAATATGAACTAACGTGATAGGATATTGGTCAACAAGTGAATACCCCGTGGGCAATTATTTGACCCCTAGCATCAATTTGACAAATTCTCATGAATATGGCAAATTTGATTAGGCCATTGTGACCCAATTCAAAATTTCAGACATGACACTTCATCATATGAAATCTATGAATGGTTTTTAGATGGAGCTTCGGACTTATTTGAATATTTTATGGATTTAAATGCAGCCTCTTTTCTTGAAGGATCATTCTGCCCCATTCTAATCTCATATGCAGTGAGAATCCCATGTAGTTCATCTACTATCACAATATCAAGGTTATTTCGTTCTTCTAAAGTGGACACCTTTGAGTCATACTTCATTGGCAATGTTCTTAGTACCTTATCAATTATCTATCTTTCCTTTAATTTTCCCTTGAGCCCTCTAATAGCAATTACAACTTCATCTACTCTTAGAAGGTATTCTCCAATGTTTTCTTCTTCTTTCATTTTTAGGCTCTCAAACTACCCTCTATATGTCTGAAGATTGGATTCTTTGACCTTGGATGCCCCTTCATAGATAATATTTAACATATCCTAATCTTGTTTGGTAGTTTTTCATTGCATGAATTTTACAAATACAGTGTTTGTCAATCCACTCAAGATGGAATTTAAGGCTTTTGAATTACCCTCATATTGGCCTAGGTCCACACTGTCTATAGGTAGGCTCTCCTCTATATTTTTATATTCTCTTTCAGATGCTTCCCAAACCTTCCATCCAAGAGATATCAGATGGCACTTCATTCTCAGACTCTAGTATGCATAATTTTCTCCTATGAATAGTGGTGGCATGTTGGTAGCTAACCCTTCTTGTTGATCCATAATGGTTTTTATTTAGGGTCTTCCTTCTAGTGGTTAAACTGTAATGAAAAAACCCACTCTGATACCAATTGTTGGAATATTGGACAATGCTGAGTGGGGGGTGAATTGATATTGATTACTTTTAACAATTTAAACCACTTTTAATTTATTCATTAACACATAAGATCAAACTAAACACACAAAACAACAATTTATAATGGAAGCCCAGTTGCGTAAACCACCAATACTTCTTATTACTGGAAACTTGTATTTACAAATAGTTTCTTCCTACTACTATAGATAAGGATTGTACTACACCCTATTTACCTTCAAGTACTGGAATGAGGCTACGAACCCCTATTTTTATCAACTACTACTAAAGGGATGCTACTACACCTTATTTACCAACTACTACTGGGAGGAGGCTATGACCCCCTAGAAAGCATGTTGCTTTCCCTAGCGCCACCCTACCATCCTATTATATTTTATTTGATTTCCAAATATTCTTTGTGTTATTTGTCACTAGTTTTATTTAGTCTCTGTCTACTGCTACTGCTGCATGGATCTGGATCCCAAAGACACCCTCTTTTCTCTTTGGCCTTCAGTTAAATACTTCCTTTATACCTTTACACCTTCATACTTTTTCAATACTCACAACATTTTTCTTTGAAGATGTGCCTCTTAATTAAATGTTTTTATGGACACTCATATCCATTCATAAACACACCTTTTCAAAAATAATATGTCTATGTTATTATTAAAAACAAACTATGGTTTTTAGTCACATCCTTGGACGTTCATCCTTACTTAAATGTACAGTATTTTAGTTAGGTTCTATGTTTAGCAAAGCAACTAAGTCTAGTAACATTACCAAAATATTGTATCGGTGTATCACCGACATTGTCACCTTTTCTTGGCATATCGACACATCGATCTATGGTATTAGTGAGATTGTCTAAGTCATATCAACTGTATCAGTTTCCTTATCCCTTTTCTTCCGATTTTGGGGCATGCAATAATTTTAGAGAAAAAACTCTGAGTTGACCTAAACACTCAAAAACCTTTGTTATCATCAATGTTTTCTCAACCTCTCCGATCGTTTCGGTGCCTACTCACGAGTCACCTTCGACGGTGTTAGCGTATTTATTTCAGTTGTGTCAAAACAATATTTTCCTTACCTCTCTGATTGTTTCAACGATACTGGATGAGTTATGCCAACATGGATGATTCAGACGACCATTTCGCAGCTACTACATGAGTTACTCCGATATGGATGATTTAGCTGACCATTTCAGAGAGACTTAGTAAATTTCCAAAATTGTCATAGTGTTACAAAATGATTCCATATTACCACAATGACTTCCTAAAAGCACCATAACACCATCATGTGGCTTCCTAGCCTCATCACACATGCCACATCATCACTTCCTTTGACATCAATGAACTTCTTTGACATCAATGACAACTAAACTCAACACTTTCTTACTTTTGTTTTTTGAAAAAAAATTCATGACTGAATTTATTTTATATTTGTATTAAATATTCAAAGTTCAAGCATAATCACTCGTAACATGATCCAAACACTTTATAAGGAATATCTACACTAACATGAATATTGGGTATATAGCAAAAAATTAATACCCAAAAAATGCTCAAGATCATACTTGTCCCAATCAAAGTATTTCTTGCATGATCTCATTTCTCATAATTTCCCATTCATCTAGCCATTGATGGAAAATCTTATTGGATATATTCAATGTTTTAGGTCATTTCATATTGAATTAAAGTCATTAATTTACAATGATGATTATATTCCAAAACCAAAGAATTAATGGGGTTAATTCCTTTATTTTATTTTTTTATTTTTGACTTCACTCTGGTTCCACACCTAGTCCTTTTGAGAAAGAGAGTGGGGCAATTATTTGAACTCCCTTGAAGTGCTACCTTATGGAAGTTGGAGAGAACTATCCTCCAAATGTCGAAGGGGTCTTTGGGAAGTGTCCCTTGAGACTAAGCCACCTTGAACTATCGAGAATTATTAGTGTCATGATTTAGATTAACTTTCTCAATATTTTTAGCCAGGGGGTGCTTTTGTACCTTCTCATTCTCAATGACAAGATTATGGAGCTCCATTTCTATCCACCAAGTTTGCTTGCGATCCTTCTTACCATTTTTTAATCAAATGCTTTGAGTGGCATGCTTAAAAATCCACATGTGACAAGAAATAACTAAGTGATTAGTCTCAACACAAGGTCTACACTTCAAATCCACTTGCTCATAGTCCAAATTTTGGAACCAAATATTACCTTCCACATTCAAAAGAATTTCCTTTGTAATACCAAAACTCATATCCACATCAGCACAAATCCTTCTATATGTGGTTTTAAGGCCTATAATTCTTTTTTAGGATATTGACATAAATTTTCAACAACACTCCTCAATATTATCAAGGGATTTTGTATTCTAGAAAAGTAGAGGAAGGTTTCAAATCCTCTCCCAAAATGGGAGATATGGTTTTCAAGCCTTAAACAATATATCATAATCCTCTACAAATTTTCATAGGCACTCCTCAATAATACAATCAAGGGAGTTTTCATTATATAAATGTAATGGGAGGTTTGTAATCCTCACCCACATTGGGATAGAATATAATACCTTTATTAAGGGATTAAAGGATTCATTCCAAGGCCACAAAAACAATCTTGTGATCCTCTAGATCTAGGGGCTATTGTCTAGTTTCTTATTTTTATGAAGAACTTTTGAAAATACTCAATGAATAATAATTTGGTACATGGATGCATGAAGAAAACCCAATTAAAAAATTTCGTCTAGGATATTTATATCCGAGAATGATGATTGGTCTACTTTGGGAAAAAATTATTGAATCAACAAATTCGTTCATGGGAGATTAAATGGTATTTATTAGGATTCACCACTAGAGAATTGAGATTGGTGATTGGATCCTTGATATC
The DNA here is from genome assembly GCA_001517045.1 of Pseudotsuga menziesii. Lineage (NCBI taxonomy): Eukaryota > Viridiplantae > Streptophyta > Pinopsida > Pinales > Pinaceae > Pseudotsuga > Pseudotsuga menziesii. The sequence continues at coordinate 846,083 of LPNX010013232.1, read as the reverse complement.
ATATTCTATACGATAAACCTCTAATATTAAGGGATATTGATGGAGTTTTATAGAAATGTCTCTAAACATGTGATGATCCCTCTCAATTCAGGAAGAGGTGCTTGAGACACTTGGATTCATCAGAGCCTCCATGGTACTATTTAGTTTTCCCCATTTGAAGGGTTTGGAAACAAACATATGTTTAGAGGAACCTCCGACATGGAGAAAATACTGTAGAGAGCATCCATTTATGTGAGGTGAGTGATGAGGAAAATGATCCTTCCCCCAAAGGGTTAGAAGAAAACCATAAAGGTGCATGAATGAGGTCCCTATGTAATAGGTAGAGTCATAACATGTGAATATCAAGGATTATGAGAAGATGAGTAGAGATTCTCACATATTTGAGTTTTCCATTCAATGTCTCTAGGATTCTATGAATGAGTGGAAGGAGAAGTATTGGGAGGTGAAGGTCTTAATGAGCAAGAAATTGAAAAATATTGAAGCCATAATTGATCACTGTAAGTATGAAATCATCAGGTAGGCCTACATCTCTTTAAACTACATTTCTCAAAGTTTAACTATCATACAACATTTCAATCAAGATGTTGGTTCAAAATATCATAGCATAGTACATCCTAACATTGTAAATAAGGAAGGAGCATGGGAATATTTTGATGGTGCTTCTCAAGATACCCCTTTGATATTGGGGTGTGAAGGATTTTATGATAAGTGACCCAGTTGATTTCTGTTATTATGATATGTACTTTGGGGAATATGGAAAAATGATATTGGTATCTACGAATATGGAAATCCCAAATCCCTTTCATTGGTATCTACACATACCAAATTTCCAACACACCCTCCTTTGATCAATTTGGAAAACTATAATTGATCTTATAAATTTTGGAAAGCATAGCTACATCAACCATCTATTTGCTTGATCATTGATATACAACCATTGAATTCAATTCTAAAACCTTTATACCACATTTATTCAGTGAATGACATCCTTGTGCCTTATAAGAACAAACAAATACACATTGCATTGTGTAATAATACTCAACTCATGTTGTCCTTGTCTCTTATATCCTTGTCATTTTTAGGTCCACATCGCAAACTTCCATGCCACATCATTATTGATTACATATGTCATTTTTCCACAAATTTGTCATTGGCTCCCATGCCTTTGGAAATTCTTCCCATGGATGCCATGTCCCTGCCACTTCTTTTTCCAACTTTGAAGTTCTATATAATGAGTTTTTATGTGATAAATGGTGAATTGAGAGGGTGGATATGTGAAGGGAGGTTGGGCGTGAATGGTTACTCTTTTCCTTTTCCACATGGGAAAGTGGATTCCAGGGGTGAAGGCAAGGCATTGTAAATGTGTGGAAGATGGAAAGGATGTAAACATTGTGGTGGATTGGAGGAATAATTGATGTAAAAGGATAGATGATGCAGGGAGTGTAAGTTAATGAATAGGATGTATAATTAATAATGGGTAAATACCTAGGAAATCGAAGGGGAAATAATTTTCCTTGGTGCAATAAGAAAATCGACACGTTTAATGATTTTTAATGAAGATTCTAGAGGACTCCAACAATTATATTACAAAATATTTTTCCCTAGGTGATCTCCTTAACTTGCTACATCCTTGGATTAAAACTTGGATTATAAATTTCACTGACCCTCTTTCCTAAAAACGACCTAAAAATTGGTGTGCATTTCCAAGGTAAACATAATGCACTAAGAGTCTCATAGAGAGATTTTAGGAGGATCAATTTGCTTGAAATAGTCATTTATGTAGGACACATACTTACTCATGAACACAATACTAGAGTCATCCCTTGTACTATGAGTTCTTTTACTGTATGATTTAATAGTTAAACTACATTTTCTTCTACCTTGACCATTACTAAAAGTAGGTTGATGACACACAATATTAACCCCTAGGTATTTGTTAATTCATTCCACTCTCTAGAAGGAATTATCCAATATGGAATATGTGTTGACACTTACATTATTGATACAAATAATTAGGAGGCTAGCTCCTCCATATAATTGTCATAGAAAATATTCTTCATGGATATGTTCCTTGATTGACTCTCCTTCACTTTATAAAGTTTATTGTTGGGATAACCTTATGCCTATTATTTTTTGTTTTTATTCCTTCCTATGCTTGTCTCAATTTTTTTTTGCATTTCATCTTATTTTCAAAATTTGTAACAATTAATTTTACAATTTATAAATTTGATAGAATTATATCTATGTTGAATGTATCATGTATTATATTTTCATATTAATCTTTCTTCAATACAATTTAAAACTAAAAACATAATTAAAATATTATTATTATAAATATATTTATATTTATATTTAATAATTTATATGTTATTTTCATATATATATATATATATATATATATATATATTGTAATTATCAATATGAAAAAGAAAAAAAATACTAAGCCTGCTTTCAAACTTTCCCCAATTTTTCTTGCCTCTACCCAGAAAGCAGACAATGAAAAAGCCCTTCATTTTTCCCCATTTTTCCTCCCTCTACCGAGAAAGAAAACCATCCGTCAAAAGTGATGTACAATAAATGTTCCTATAAAAGTCCTCTACATTGTTCTAGAATCTAAATCTATGTGAATCTCACTGTCGGGCACCTTGAGGTCGTTGGTTCAAGTCCACTTGCACCATTCATTCAGAAAGTCGGCTCAGAAGAATCCAGAAAGAACATAATATATTGTACCCTAGAGAAGTCAGACCAATGAATTTGACAAGTTGACCCCATAAGGAATATCCACTTGGAAAATAGGTATAAATAGGGGATGTTTCCTTCCCATTTGCACACATCAAGGAAAAAAACATATTCACTAGAGAGAGAAGAAGAACAAGTTTGTCAGAGAAGGAAGAGTAGCTACAATTGTGAATACATCTTGTTTTTAGGGTTTATATATTAAATTATTATTGGGATCATTTTGGAAGATCCTTTAGCTCTTGGATTTTTCTAAAAGACATTGTACTTATTGATGAATCTATATTGAATAATTTTGTTAGGTTTTCTTCCCTTGAAGGGTTTCCCATAGGAGAAATATTTGTGTACTTTTTTTTGTTGTTCTTGTATTTATTTCAGTGATCCTATTTCTTATGGTTATTGTGATATGATGCAAATTGTTTGAATATATAATATAACCATTATTGAAGTATACAATTCCAACATGGAATTGGATTCATGCTAAAAAAATTCATTGTAACAGTCGCAACATCTACTACATATACAACTTATAAAGATTGAGAATACATGCTTCTAGTATTTCCATCCATAGATAAATATCAATCTTTAATTCATTGAACTCTCCATAATAGGGCACATCATTCTATGGAGGAAAAATTCAATTTTGTGAAGTTTTAATTTTGACCTAAAAATACCAGGCTCAAGAACTGGGGCTCCATGTTTTAAGAATTTTGGCACACCAATTCAGTTCGACCCAAGCATTCTCCAAATTTCCCTAGGAGGGAGCATCTTTCTGTGGAGGCAATATTCAGTTCTAAGGCCTTTGAATTTTGGCAATATCACTATTACTGAGAAAAATATAGGGAATAATATTTTTGTAGATATGTCCAAAAATAAAAAATAAAAGGACCATTGTTCCAATCTCCTTAGGGAGGAATAAGTCTCTCTCAAATAATTTTTTCAAGATTCCAAAATTGGGAAATTAGGGTTTCTCTAACAAACCCTAGAATCACGCAGAAGAAGATTTTAGAAGGCATTGGAACAAGCACTTGGTTGGATCACTCTTATTCGTAAGCACTATTATATTTATTTCCATTTGAGGTTCTCATTTTATCAATATGAAAAACAATACCAATATTGATGGAAAGCTTGAAGGAGTTGAGAACTTCCGGGCATGCAAGTATAGAGTGATTCTCATATTAGAATAGCATGACTTGGAAAACTATATCAAGAAATTGATTGTAGATCCAAAGGGAGTTGAAGACAAGGATAGACATGAGAAGAATATGTTCAAGGAAAAGAGGATCATTGTTGAATCCATCAATGATCACTGGATACCACATGTTTCCTCCTTGAAGAATTCTAAGGAAATGGTTGATACATTAACCAAGTTATTTGTCGGAAATGACATAAACCAGAATATGACCTTGAGAACTCAAATAAAGAATGTGAAGATTGAAATTTCATATACCATCCAATCCCACTTCACAAGGGTCTCCTAGATCAAATAAAAACTTGAAGCCATTGGAAATCAATTTGAAGAAGCTAGATTGGAAACAAGAGAAGAAAATATGGGTGAAGATGATAATGAAGCGTTAGAAGCACATACTAAGAAACATAAGTTCAAGAAGAAATATAATTCTCAAAAGAAACTCAAGAAGTATCATAAGGCTCATAGGTCCCAAAAATATTGCTCAACATTTATATGTTACTCTTATCATAAATTGGGACACATTGCAAGGGTTTTTTCCCATGAAAAAGTTTAGATCAAGAAAGGAAAGAATAAGAGGTTTCATGTGTTGGAGGCATTTACCACCTTACAAACTTATTTTGGTCAATTTGGCCTAGTTGAACCACTATCCTAAGTATTATTGACTTAATTAACATCAGAGGAGCACTAGATGACATCAGTTAGATCACATCCACGCCTACCTTCAGTCAACAAGGCTAACTTATCCTTCTCCTACATTCAGGGAGGCTAACTGGAGCACTCCGGGGGTGATCTGAATGTCATTAATACACCATATTGATAAATGATGGTTACAATCAGTTAAACAGAGAAGTGAAGGTACCTTCCTTCATTAAATTGATTATTTAATGATTATTTAATGATTATTTAATGAACTGGAGTCAACAGGGGCACCTCCAACCACTTCTGATGTTCAGTTACACTTCAGTTAACCTCATCAGGGTTTATCGGAGTCATTGAAGTGCTACCACTTGATGTTTGACTTGTTGTGACATGTGTCTGATCTCTTTCAGTTAAGACTCAGTCATTTATTACACTCCGACTTCAGTTAGGGATCAGTTGAGTCAATTAGGGTTTTGATCAGTGGTTGACTTGAGTGTTGACTGTGTCTTACATTCAGTTAAGCTAGACTCACTCATTCAATTAGAATGACCTCCTTGGGAATTCAAATTGCTTTGTCATTCATGCTTACAACATGATCATTGTATTGTATTACTCATTCTTTGTGTGAATATACAGAGCGGCTACTCATTATGTAGCCCTATTACACCATTTTCATGACTCATTTGTTATTAATCTTTGATGAGACTTGTGTTTAGTCCCTAGATCACTGTGTGATATTAATATGGTATCAGATCTCATGGAGGGACGAAGCTCAGATCTCTCAAAAACAAGGTTTTTAACAGATCTTGCATGAAAATTTAGCAATAGCTCAAAAATATAGCACTACACCAGAAGCCAAGGCTTACCACTTAATACCCCAAGTAAAGAAATTGTTGATCAAGCCTACTTGATTGACTATGTTGTGTGTGATGAAAGCCTAAAATGTGCAGGCTTTCTGACCTTATATTTCCCTTTCTGTTGTGATTTTCAGGTTTTCTATAGGTGAATCATTCGCTCCAGCAGATCCAGATGGCCTCCTCATTAGATGTTTTGACTCCATTCAATTTCCACTCATGGAAAGGAGACATGGAGATCTAGCTGTGCTCCAGTGGAATATATAGAGTCACCATGGACATTGAAGATGAGCCTGGTTCTACTATAGACAAATCAACATTCTTCAACAAGAAGGATGAAGCATTCAGATTCTTGTCCCTCTCTATTTCCTGGGATTTTTTTTCCATCTTTCAGGATTGAAGACTCCAAAGGAAATTTGGGACAAATTGGAAACCCTATATGGAAAGCACGATGATTTGAGAGTTTACCAGCTCAAAAATGAATTGATGTCTCTCCAGCCTTCTAATTTCAATACCTTGAATGAATTTTTCACAAAGTTCAAGCACACTGTCTTACTCTTGAAGCAATGAAAAGTGTAGAAGGTGGATGATAAGCTCATCCTTACAATACTCTCCAAACTTGAAGCTAATTATTCAGTTTTTGTCTCTACATTCCGTGTGGGAAAGCTCACAACCCCTGGATGGAAGATGCCTACACTCAATGCCTTCATTGAGTCCCTAACAAGTGAACATTATAAGCTTGTCCAGATGGGGATCATCAGATCCTCCCATGATCAAGCCCTCCATGTCTCAAGGCCCAAAGATCTGAAGGGTAAAGGAAAGTAGCAGAAGAACCCAAAAACTAAATTCGATGCTCCTAATCCTAAAGTTGAAAACCAGCAGCATGATGAATATTCTGGCTCAAGGAAGAACAAAGGGAAAGGGCATCATGGAAAGGAAAAAGTCAAGTGTTCATACTGCGGGAAGGGATTCTACCCTAAACATGACTACATGAAGAAGAATCTTGATGAAGCTACCTCTCTCCTTGAGAGAAATCACATCAATCTTCCAGAAAGCTTTCAGAGGAGAGATCAACAAGATAGGAAACCACAGCATGAAAAGGGTCATGCCCTCATGGAAAGAACTTCGAAGTCCAAAGCACTCTTGATTGATTCTAGAGCTTCAAACCACATGATGGTTGAAAGAGACTCCTTTTCATCCTTGGAGACCAAAAAATCTATCCCCATCCACATGGGAGATGACTCCACCATCATTTCAGAAGGACAAGGTACGGTTGATCTTGAGAATTGCTATTTTTCAAATGTTTTGTATGTACTGTCTCTGGCATCAAATATCCTTAGTGTGTATCAGCTAACACATACAGGAGTGGCTAAGAGAATTTCTTTCATCCCAAATTCTGTTGAGCTAACAGAGCTTGCATCCAGGAAACTCATTTCTAAAGGCCTTGCAAACCATCATGCAAAATCCTTTGAGTTCTCTCACTTTGTTGCGGATGCAAATCCCACCGCTCTGCTAACTCATGGAAATGAAGTTAGTAGGATGTGGCATGAAAGGTTTGGCCATATAAATTTCAAATATTTTCAGAAATTATAGAAAAACTCCATCGTTGAAGGCCTCCCAGTCATCAAGGCAACCACTGGAAATTGCAAGGGCTATGTGATTCGAAAACTCCCTGAGCACATGTTCGATCGGGGGAAGGAAAACCGAGCTACATGCATATTGGGGCGGATACATTCTGATATCAAAGGTCCAATTCCTGTCACATCTATGAGTGGATCAAGGTATCTTCTGACTTTTATTGATGATTTTTAGAGGTACACATGGGTCTTCTTTCTCAAAAAGAAATCTGAAGTATGTGAAAAAATTTCTAAACTAAAGGCCTTGATCGAAAATGCCTCTGGGCTTAAGATATATATATTGAGATATTATAATGGTGGGGAGTATGTCAGTAATTATTTTCTACACATATGCTCCCAAATTTGTATTCAGGTCCAACATTCAATTCCCTACACTCCCCAGCAGAACGGAGTAGCGGAAAGGAAGAATCGGTCTCTCAACGAGATGACCACCTGTATGTTGGAATCAAAGAAGTTGGCTGAAAATTTGTGGGTTGAAGCCATGCATGCTGAATAATACATTCAGAACAGGGTTCCACACTCATTTGTGAAAGGGAATACCCCTTTCAAATCATACTTTGGACACAAGCCGGATGTGTCGAACCTGCGGGTGTTTGGGTCCACTGCATGGGCCCGGATTCCACTTGATAAAAGAAGGGATTTGCAACTGCAAAGCATAGAATGTATTTTTATTGGGTATCATAATGAATAAAAAGGTTTCAAGCTGCTTGATATCAAAACAAAACATATCATCATCGAGAGAAGTGCCAATTTCGATGAGCCTCTTTAGGAGGTGGAACTAGTGAAGGAGAAAACTGTTGATTTTCCTTCCTATTCTACTGAATATTTGGATGATGAAATTGCGGGTGATTACCCTGATTTGGATACTCTGATTTCTGATATTAGTGTGCATAAAAAATCAAATTCTGAATAAGAACCTGAAGTACAAAATCATCTTCCCACATGATCCCGACAGACACTCTCCTCCGCGGGAGATAACATTGGAAATCCAAGGAGAACCCGATCTGATTTCCAAAGAGCAAGTATTGCACTCTCTTGTCCTTATAATTTTCTGTCCAAAACTTGCTATTTGATGATTATTTCAGACCCAAAATTCTAATAAAATTCTTATAAGGATCCAAGATGGCAAGTTTCCATGGATGAAGAGATGAATTCTCTTCAGAAAAACACTACTTGGGAGCTAGTTTCTCTTCCTTCGGGAAGGAAATTGTTTCAATGCAAGTGGGTGTTTCACACCAAGTTTGATGCTGATGGAAGCACCTGAAAATATAATTCAATTCTGGTGGAAAAAGGTTTCTCTCAGGTCCAAGGTGTGGACTACCATGAGACCTTTGTACCGGTTGCAAAAATGGACTCCATCCGCCTAGTTTTGGCAATTTCAGCATCTAAGCACTGGGAAGTGCATCATATGGATGTTAAGTCAGACTTTATGCATGGAGATATTCATGAGGATATATACATGAATCATATTGAGGGCTACATCACTGATCCATATTTGGTTTTCAAGCCAAAGAAGTCACTATCCAGGTTAAAACAGGCCCCAAGAGAGTGGTATTCCAAGATGGATGCCTTCCTTCTCTCGCAAAACTTCCAAAGGTGTAGATCAGATCCAAATCTGTATTTATAGAAGTATTATGGTAATTTAATTATTATTTTTTTATATGTTGATGAATTACTTATCACAGGTAGCACAATTGCTTCCATTTCAGCCATCAAAACTGCTCTCCACAATTGCCTTTGAAATGAGTGATTTGGGGCTCCGAAAACAATTTTTGGGGCTCGAAATTGAGCAAAATTATGATGGGATTATGGTCACTCAGTCCAAATACATATCAGACCTGTTATTCAAGTTTAACATGGCTGAGTGTAGGCCTGGACGATTCCCTTTCCTTTTAGGGATCAGCCTTGAAGAAGGAAAAATCACACCCCCCAAGGACTGCACTATCTATCGACAGCTGATTGGTAGCTTGTTGTACTTGACACATTTTTGTCCTGGTATCTATTATTGTTGGAGACATATACCATCATACACACTCTTTCGGTCAAATTGGCCTAGTTAAACCACTATCCTAAGTTTAATTGACATCAATGGAGCATTAATTGCCAGCATCCAATCACACCCACGCCTACCTATAGTCAAGGAGACTAACTTAGCCTTATCCTATAGTCAAGGAGGATAACTGGAGCACTCCAGGGGTGATATGTGTGACATTAATGCACCTAATTGCTAACTGGTGGTTACTTTCAGTTCAACCATTCAGTTACAGTCAGTTAAGGTGCCTCCATGCATTAAATAATATATTTAATGCATGGAGGCGCCTTAACTGACTATAACTGAATGGTTGAACTGAAAGTAACCACCAGTTAGCAATTAGGTCCATTAATGTCACACAGATCACCCCTGGAGTGCTCTAGTTAGCCTCCTTGACTATAGGAGAAGGATAAGTTATCCTCCTTGACTGTAGGTAGGCATGGGTGTGACTGGATGATGGCAATTAATGCTCCACTGATGTCAAC
>LPNX010013232.1:802913-836457 GCA_001517045.1 Pseudotsuga menziesii | reverse complement strand
TTGACCAAAAGAGTGTGTATGATGGTAGATGTCTCCAACACCCCCCCTTAAGCTATACTCAGGAAGAGTTAGAAAACATAGATGCATAAAATGCTAGGGCCCTAGCAACAAAGGCCATAGGTCACCCTGTACAATAAATTAACTGCTTAATATAACCAAGGAAATGGGGAAAACCTCATGGGAAAAATACCCCCCCTCAAACTAAGCAGTAAATTAAGAATTGGTTCTTCTATGCAGCAGTATCCTGAGACTGTGCATGTGAACCTTTGAATCCAAACTAGATGAATATGTCTGGAGGAATCTTCCACTTTGGAAGAAGAACAATGCACTCAACTGAATAAGAAATATAAGTAGTTGCACGGTGAAAACTGGACCCATGTAGAGCAACTGAAATCATCTGAAGAGAGAGCCAAGGTTCTTGAGGATTCAAGCCATGTGTGGAACACTCAATAAACTGATATGTTGCAGCCTTGAACAGCAAACCATGAGTGGTAAAATTAGCCCCAATGTTTAGGAGCAAGTGTCCAAGCTGATGCAGAATGTCTTCCTCTTTACTAGTTCTGTGAGGAGATGAGCTTGTGACCAAAGGTAGAGAATCCCTGGGACTCTGGAGAGTGAATGCTTGAGCTCCATAATATGATATAGATTCTGAAATATCTAATTAATCACAAAATAAAATATCAGCAACCTCATAAGAGGAAACTAACACCAAATCCCCAGCATCAAAATTGAAGAAGAACTGCGGTACTTGATTTTTCACACCATAATTGGTGAGAGCGGCTACAAGAATGGCTGAAAGCTCTTGGATTTTAAAATATGAAAAAAATAATATCAGATCAGAATGTAAATCAGATCTAAATAAGTTCACAATATATCCAAAACTATGAAATCAAATCAAATCCCCAGCAGCAGTTTTGTAGGAGACTTGCGGTACTTGTTTCTTCACACCATTGATGAGAACAACTACAAGCAGTAATGAAGGTTTATGAACCTGAAATTTTGAACCAAGAAATATCAGATCAGATCCAAGTAAGATCATATAATATCCAATAAGGTTCATATCAGATCCAAAATTATGGTCAACCGAGACGGTAGATGCACAGTTTTCTTCTTCTTCAAAATTCTGAATTTTGGTGCATGCAATCCTGCAGGAATTTGATGGAAGATCTAGATCATGGGGAGTGAATGTGTCACTCTTATAATCTGATATTTCTTCCAAAATATCCAATTTTTTACATATTTTCACACCAGCAGCAACATTAGAGGGAGAAATATCAAATTTCTCTTCAATTTCGGAAGCAATTACTGGTAAATTTTGCACAGAATTCAAAGGAAAATCACCGGTGAATGTTTGCATGGAAGTGCAGCAATATTTTTCTTAAATATCAGAGATTCGAATGTCTTCTTCTGTTTCATAAATATGAGAAGATGAGATATCAGAGATCTCATGAACTTCTGGAGCATCAGGAGAAGGAGTCACTTCATGGAGACTTTCTTCAATTCGAATTGAATGTGTAGAAGATTTTGCTTCATCTTCATCTTGAACAACTTCATCAGAGAGAGTAGAGGCTAAGAATTTTGAGTAAAGAACTCTTGTGGTGCTGGCTGTGATCTCCAAAGTACTATTATAATCCTCATTGTGCTTGCCAAAGGTTCTGTCCAATTTTGTCTAGAGATCCTTTGGGTATTCAGTAGAACCAAGATTAAGGTAGTACAAGCTATCATCAAGGGCGAGACATATTGTTCCAACAGCTCTATCATTGTCATTTAGCTAGTCATTCTCATTCTCATAAGACTCTCTTCCAAGTCCAATAGACAACTCATAAATACCTTGTCTCTTCAGAGATGCAATCATCTTCAACTTCCATTCCGAATAGCTTGTGAATGGGGTGAGAAGAGGGATTGATGAGTCCATTCAAAGTTGTACCTGTTAATACCTGCAAGTCAAAACAAAAAGGGCACCGTAAGGTTGGACAGCCTGCACATTTTAGGCTTTCATCACACCCAGAATAGTCAATCAAGAAAGCTTGATCAACAAGTTCTTTACTTGGGGTATTAAGTGGTAAGCCTTGGCTTCTGGTGCAGTGCTGGAATTTTGAGCTATTGCTCACTTTCCATTGAGAAATCTGTCAAAAATATTGTTCTTGAGATATTTTTCTTCATCCTGCCGTATGCTCTGATACCATATTAATTATTTCACATGATCTAGGAACTAGGAATCAAAATCATTAAAGAATAATTAACAAATACTCATGAATTGGAAAATAACTGGAACCATAAATGGTTTCCTCTCTGTATATTTAATAAACAATAAAAGGTTACAATACCAATGCTGAGCAATGGCTTAACTCCATGAAGAATTTGAATACCTAAGGAGACAATTCAAATTCAGTGAGTAAGTCTAGCTTAACTGACTCTTTGCCATGCAATCTCACTTAGTTAACCACTTGACCAAAACCCTAATTAACATCAGTGGAGAATTAATTGCCATCATCCAGTCACACCCACACCTACCTACAGTCAAGGAGGCTAACTGGAGCACTCCATGGGTGATTTGTGTGACATTAATGCACCTAATTGCTAACTGGTGGTTACTTTCAGTTCAACCATTCAGTTATAGTCAGTTAAGGCGCCTCCATGCATTAAATATATTATTTAATGATTATTTAATATTATTTAATGAACTGGAGTCAACAAGGCACCTCCACCAACTTCTGATGGTCAGTTCAGCTTCAGTTAACCTCATCAGGGTTTATTGGAGTCATGCAGGACTAGCACTTGATGGTTGGATTGCTATGACATGTGTTTTATCTCCTTCAGTTGAGATTCAGTAATTTATTGCACTCCGACTTTAGTTAGGGTTTGGTGAGTCAATTAGGGTTTTGGTCAAGTGGTTAACTGAGTGAGATTGCATGGCAAAGTGTCAGTTAAACTAGACTCACTCACTGAATTCGAATTGTCTCCTTAGGTATTCGAATTCTTCATGGAGTCAAGCCATTGCTCAGCATTGGTATTGTAACCTTTTATTGTTTATTAAATATACAGAGAGGAAACCATTTATGGTTCCAGTTATTTTCCAATTCATGAGTATTTGTTAATTATTCTTTGATTATTTTGATTCCTAGTTCCTAGATCATGTGCAAGAATTAATAATTATGCTGTGAATGTTGTATCAATATATATGCAGTAGATTCATGATCTTCATTGGAAGGAAGCCAAGAGGATCCTCTAGTATATTCAGGGAACCCAAACCTATGGCATTCACTATGCTGTAGACTCTAAGCTAGAGCTGGTTGGATACATAGATTCTGATTGGGAAGGTGATTCTATTGACTAGAATTCTACTTCCGGATACGTATTCATGTTTGGTGGTGGCCCCATTTTCTGGTCTAGAATAAATCAGGCTATCATAGCATTATCTTCAGCAGATGCCAAGTATTGAGGAGCGGTGAATGCTTGCATCCAAGCAGTTTGGTTGCAAGGAATTCTTTCATACTTTGATCTTGGTAGTACTTTGTCCACTGTCCTTTTTTGTGACATTCAAAGTGCCATTAAGATATCCACAGATCCAGTTACCAGGTAGAGTACCAAGCATGTAGAGATACACATGCACTATATCAGGGAGCTAGTGCATGATAGGACCATCATTCTACAATACTGCCTGACTGATGAGTAGATTGCAGACATCTTCGCTAAGATATTTTTAGAAAAGAAGTTTACTTACCTCCATTCACTGTTGGAGGTGAGTTCATTAGGGTGATTCAGACTACTTTCAGTGTTCAGCTTGAGGGGCGGTTTTTCCCATTGGGTTTTCCCTCTTTTCCTCACTTAGTTTGTTTTTGAGCATTGTATCAGTTTCAGCATTGTACAGGGTGACCTATGGCCTTAGTTTCCAGGGCCCTAGATTTTTTCTACATTTATTTTTTCTAACTCCTCTTGAGTATAGCTTAAGGGGGCATGTTGGAGACATTTAACACCTTACAAACTTATTTTGGTAAATTTAGCCTAGTTAAACCACTATCCTAAGTATTATTGACTTACTTAACATCAGAGGAGCACTAGATGACATCAACTATATCACATCCATGTCTACCTTCAGTCAAGGAGGCTAACTTATCCTTCTCCTACATTCGGGGAGGCTAACTGGAGCACTCTGGGGGTGATCTGAGTTTCATCAATGCACCATATTGCTAACTCATGGTTACAATCAGTTAAACAGAGCAGTGAAGGTGATTTCCTTCATTAAAATGATTATTTAATGAACTGGAGTCAACAAGGGTGCCTCCAACCACTTCTGATGTTTAGTTACACTTTAGTTAACCTCATCGGGGTTTATTGGAGTCATTGAAGCGCTACCACTTGATGGTTGGATTGCTGTGACATGTGTCTAATCTCTTTCAGTTAAGACTCAGCCATTTATTGCACTCTGACTTCAATTAGGGCTTAGTTGAGTCAATTAGGGTTTTCATCAGTTGTTAACTTGAGTGTTGACTGTGGCTTACATTCAGTTAATCTAGACTCACTCATTCAATTCGAATGACCTCCTTGGGAATTTGAATTTCTTTGTCATTCATTCTTGTAGCATGATCATTGTATTGTATTACTCATTCTTTGTGTGAATATGCAGAGTGGGTATTCATTCTGTATCCCTATTACACCATTTTCATGACTCATTTGTTATTAATATTTGATGAGACTTGTGTTTAGTCCCTAGATCACTGTGTGAGATTAATATCATGCTCATACCATAGAATACAATGCACCTGTTCAAAAGAAGGAAAGAAAATATTGTTCAAGAGAAGAGTAACATGTATTGTCTCACAAGTTTGAAGGATTCACCTCATAAGGTGAATCTGGGGATAATTGTCAATATTCTATAAAAGACTAGGATAATCCTCCTACAAGATTGAACTACGGAAAACCTATGAAGATGAGATATGTATTGTATAATAACCTCATCTTCATATAAACACTAGAAGAACATGGATATAGAGTTTTTTTTGTTGGTGGAAAAGATTTTATGTGGAAAAAGGGAAAGACTATAAAATATGCAGTTGTAAGCAGTTCCTATACAAGTCGAATAAAGAATTAGATAAAGAATTTGTACAAGCATGATGATGTAAACTTGGTAAATAATTCCAAATGATATTTTCCAAACTATAAGGATAGATCCAAGAGGATCTAGTGCATATAGACGACATAAGGACCAAGGTTAAAGTCTCTACAAGTTTCATAAGTTTAGAACTTAATCAAGCCTTAGAACTTGCAAGGAATAAGAGATCCAGAGGGAGTCAACCAAATAATCAAATATAAGTATTTGAATTATCATTATTTATTGAATTTTTAAGTGTTTAGATTATATTTTTCAAAACAATTGCATGCGTATTTATGTTCCTATAATTAGGAAGTGTATTAAGCATGTTATAGTGAATGCATTGGTGAGCAATATATTCTTAATATGCATGTGATGGAAAACAACCTATGATGATACAAAGCTTTCCATGGGCTATTGTTTCTTTCCTAGAATGAAAACTCATTGTTGACATGTTGAGAGAAGTGCATGCTCTTAATATTATGTCCTATTAGAGATGGAAGGTATCTAGAAAGTTACCGTGTGTATACAGGATATGGATGAGTTTTGTGCTAAATAATTGTATAAAATGGTTGCATAATTGTGTGATTTATGCATTATTATTGAAATGACAATATGTTATGATGTTTATGAAGTGTTACTAATCAAATGACTGAATTTGAATTGTAGGAAAGATTGTGTACAATCACCTACAAGAGAAGAATGATGAGACTTTTTCTAATTATAAAGTGATGATTATTCAGGTATGACCTTAAAGAAGGTTTACAAAATTAATCATACTACATAGTTACAAGGAAATATTTTTGTCTCATGGCTTTTCGCAGAAATAAGTCATTGACTATAAGGAAACATTTTCACTTGTAGCGAGATACACTTTGAATTTAGATATACCTCTTATAGTTGCACTGATGAAGTGGAAGATACACCAAATGGATTTGAAGACCTCCTTCCTCAATGGTGTATTATAAGAGGAAGTGTATGCGAAGAAACCACCAGGATTTGTGACACATGAAATACATACACATGTGTGCAAGAAAGGACTTATATGAATTGAAGAAGGTACCCAAGACGTGGTATGACGGGATTGATAATATTTTGACGATATTGGGATTTACTAATATTAAATAAGATTCAAACCCTTAATACAAGGTTGAGAATGAAATACCAATGTTTTTTCTACCATATGTACATGGAATGTTTCTAACAGGATACTAGAATCTCATTGCAGAAATTAAGAAGATTCTTGTCGTAGAGTTCAAGATGGTGGATCTTGGTAACCAATGACCTTTAGAACAACAATATGATCTCATTTGATGTGAGATGGCATAGATGGATACATCGAATATCAAAAATAGAGAAGGATACTAGTCACTTCAGGACATAATTTCTAGATGTAGAGGGAGCATGGTACTCAATTTCAGAGGAAACATGAAGCCCCAATTCAAAGGGAGTGACTGTAGTAGAGATTGTCGAGACAAATTGAGAGACATTATTGAATGGAATATATCTAGGAAATGGTCATTTACCTCATTATCTCAGCGATATTCTTAGAGTGATACCGAATGTCTTCCCTCACTAAGAGGGATTCTTGGCATGACTCTTGGGATTGGTGGTGTGGTAGAGTCCAAACCAGATTTTCCCGAGTTAAGAAAAATATGTTATGAAGATCCTGAAGAGATTAGGGATGATGGATTGCAAAGATATGGCTACACCAATGGCATAAAACTTGAGGTTGTTGTGTAATACTACTTCATATACAATTGATGCCACAATATATAGACAATGATTGGTTTGTTGATGTACTTAATGAACACAAGGCCAGATATAAGCTTTGCAGTGAACACATTGCGTTGGTACATGGTAGAGTCTATAAATGTTCACTTGATTTAAGGAAAGCATGCTTCAAGGTACTTAAAGGGTACAATTCATTATTGGCTCATATATGCAACTGATCAAAGGATTAACCTACATGGCTATGTTGATTCAAATTGGGATGGTAATGTCGGAGATAGGAAGATCAATCTAGGATACTTCCTTAGTTTGGGGTACGACATGATTTTCTAGTTTAATAGGAAGAAAACAAGTGTGGCATTGACTATAGCTGAGGTTGAGTACATTGCATCTTGTTCAGCTAGATATTTGATATTTTGGTTTTAGAAGATACTTGTATGATTGCTTGATCTCGAGTTACAGGTGACTTATATTTTCTGCGAAAACCAAATTTGTGTGAAGTTTCTTGAGAACCCAATGTTTTATTACAAGTTAAATCATATTGAGATTAGGTTCCATTACAAAAAAATATGGTACAAAAGGGAGCATTGAAGCTCCATCATGTGGTGACAGACGAGTAAATAACCAATGTGTTGAATAAGAATCTACCAAGAGTGAAGTTTGAGTACTTGAGGGACACACTTGGAGTTATCCAAATCAATGTTCCTTGAAAGAGGGAGTAGTGAGCGACATAGCATGTGTGATATTCAAGTAATCAACTAGTCACGTTGGTGATGTAATTGAGTCTCCTGATTGTTGGTGCTATGGAGGGAATACACACATGTGCGAAAACACAACTTGTCACTCTTGGTATGATCTCCACATAATGTGACATGGTAGTGGGTAGTCACTTGGTGACATAATTGTTTCTCCTAGGATACCCTCATGAGTTTCATGTTGTCATGATGTGCGAAGATGTATCTAGCCACTTAGTGACTTCATGTGTGATCCTAGGTTGTTCTCCAAATGATATGACATGGTAGAGGGTAATCACTCTATGTGAAGTAATTTATGCCCATAGGATACACTAATGAAATGATATGGATCTGACATGGTAGAAGGTAGTCACTTTAGGTGATGTAATTTGTGCTCCTTGGATACACTTACGAGTTTTTAGTGTCGTATCACAGGTAGTCACTTAGTGACATAATTTGTGCTCTTGGGTTGTTCCCACTTGATAGATTACTAGTACATAAGTTCTAGTGATGCATAGATTAATAGATGTCAGAAGTCAATGGTACAAGTAGAAAGTTTCATTAATAGTTATGATGATGATCATTTTTATAGCATGATTTTACACACCTAATACATCATGCTTTGATGGCCTATCTCTATCCCTATGTAGACTATTTTTACCCTTTTTTCTCACTATGACACTAATGCTCCAGTGCAACCTTTAAAAACTAAATTTGGATATGTATATATGGGTCACAAGTCTACAACCCATGTATATGCAACTTGCACCACTTTCACCTGCGTACATCGATAAATATGATAAAAAAATGGATTTTCCCCCCATCAAGTAACAAATGACTTGTCCCTTGGCTTTCCATATCCTGAAAAATGCTCCATTTCAACCCTTCACTTCCCATTGAGGGGATATATATTGACCTACTATGAAGCATTAAAGGAAGAGAACTTTGGAGGGAAAAGATACTATAGTGGAATTGTGCCTCTTTCTTACATACTTGATTCTACGTCCCTTTGTCCTTGGAGCAACCATTAGTGTTATTTATCAAGATTTTCTTTATATTTGTGAGCTTTCCCTTGTATGGAGGATTGAAGTGGTGGAGGCACAGATGGAGGGACTCATCTTCTCAATTTTGACAAGGTACCGACATAGTTTGTCATCTTTATCTTTGCTCATATTAATAGAAAGATCCATTTCTCATCCATTGCATCTGTAATTATGAATATTATTTTACATGGATGTAATTATTTTTATGTATTGGAATTTAACATGCTATATTAGATTCTAAGGCTTTAAATATGTCATGCTTATACATATTCTTGTTGTTGAGGGCATTGTAGGTACAAGTTTGATTGAAAGCTCAATGGGGGTTTACTTCAAACGGCTAGAATACGATACACTTCTTGTCATTTAGTGTTAGTTTTTGTTTATATATTTAGAATGTTTGGAAATTGGTTTAATTTTTGCATCATCCTATCTATTCTGGTCCACCCCAAACCATAGGAGATATTCTCCATAACATAATTAGTGACTTCACTGGGGATTTCCTTTTTTGTTGGGGTTTGGGTGCATGATTGGCTTGATTTTCTCTCTTCTTCTCCATTTTTATCTGTCTCGTTCAGTAGTTTCTTGATTTATTTCCAGTCCCTTGAAGTAATTTGTGTCTTATATTATTTTTTACCACCTATTCCTTTGTATACGTGAGTCATAGAACTTACACTCATGTATATACGCGAGCTCTGGTGTATACAGTTGAGTACATATGCTAATGTTCCTTGAAAATTCATGTACATCTCTCATATCTTGATGTGTGGAGGCTCGAGGTTGGTTGTGATATTGTCGAGCCTTCTTGGGTGCCTATGTTTCCTATCAACTGCTTCTGTTGTGACTAGAGACGTCTTTTTTATTGATTTTATTTGAAATTTATTCTGGTCATTTATCTCATTTTTGTTTTATTATTTGTGCATTGGAATTTTTGGTATAAGTGTCTTACTTGTCTTGTTTTTTGCTTGCTGCAAGGTATGAGAATTTGTAGGGTCTTATTATTGCATTTTCATTGCATCTATAGTGAAAATACAAAAATATTTTTTCTTTGCATGTTTATTGCATTGTGCATATGCATTGATTTGGTACTTGCATTAGGTTTTCTTAGATGGAATTAGTGATCATTATTTTATATATGAATGATTGCATGGGAATTTGAAATGAAATGTTGCATTACATGCAGTGGAATACCCCTTTTTCATGATTAAAAAAAAGTTGCACTTGGCATTTTTTTTAGATGTCCTTATTTACTTCATTATTGAGTTAGAACATTTCTAGTTCCACATTCATTACCCTTGCGTAATCACAACCATTAAAATTAAAGCTTAAATTAAAATTGATTACACATTTTTATTTGATAGAGGTGCACCAAGAATGTTAGGATTGTAGAGTCTTGGAATAGGGTGTTGTGAGTAATTATTTCCAAGACTATGAAAGAAAAGAACTAGGTGTCTTGTGAGGTGAGAAGTGAAATCCTTGTTATAATTGTTTTTCTTGGGAGGCTCCTCCTACACTAGATTTAAGCATAAGGAAACTCACACATTTTTGTGGGGATAAGCCATTGCCACTTTCTATTGAGCGTCGAAGATATTTCCAAGATCTTATTCATATATGGGGGATTTTGAGGTACCTTTGGTACTTTCGAGATTTGGGCTTTGTTACCTTACCAATACTATAGATCCCACTTGAGGTACCTTTGGTGCTTTGATATGGTTACTACATTCACATCATTCCAGAACTATGTTCCGAGTTTCATGTCGTCGATGTGGGACTCATCATGGTCCTCCTTCGACGAGAATTTTCCCGTCGACATCAGCTAATCATCTAGAAAATAGTCTTAGAAACAATGATTGGTACCTTGAGATCTATATGCCTTAATGACATATTCTCTCACTCTCGACATAGGTTCATATCAATGACCTTTTATTGATAGAATCGACTGAGTGTTCGACATCAGGACATCTATTCACACTTAGTAGATTGTACTATAGTACCTTGGGAATCATTAACATTAATGGTGATCTCCCTTGCACTTATTAACGGTTCACATCGTTGGCCGGTAATCAAGTGGTTTCTATCATGTTCAACTTCAGATCATAGTAATCACATGGATAGAATCATAATTTATGGAAGACGAGACGAAGACCCTGGGTATTTGTTTAAAGCGCTCATTTCTTTTTTCCCAGGCTACGATGGAGTTTTGTACATATAGCATGGATCCACATTTGTATGGTCGTGGCTATGCTCAAATTTGCATCAGTATGACATATATCTATGTTGTATGTTTTGTAGCTATGCCCAAGTTTGAGTCCTCTATCACATGGATCTACGCTGTATTCTAGTAGCCAGGCTTGTTTATTCCTCTCATGGATCTGCCTTGTATTGGTCTACAGCCATGAGTTTGGTTACTTGTGTCTATGAGTCAACATACTGATGTACTACAGATGCCTACTTGACAACATGTTCTGATCGAGCCAAAATTTTCATCTTGTGGTGATGAATTGTTCTCAAAGATCTCATTTATCGTATCCCTATAAGACTCATGCTTTGGAGGGCATCCTGTTATACCAAAATCCTGTCACCATCATGTGATAAGACATTTGACATACCTACTTGCCCTGAATCCCAGCTTCTAGAGTGGAAACTAAATGGTTTTTCATCAATCTTTCATTCACATTCCCAGCACCGTGCATGCCCCTTTATCCAGGAGTGGTACCCCTGTTCGCACCACCCATCATCTGTTGCCCATAAGTGGTGCCACCACTTATTTTCCTTGGTCCATAAGTGGTTATTACCTGAACCGCTTTGTCATATAAGGAGAAACGTGGTACCCTAGGTAAAAAGGGAAAAAGAGAAGTTTCTCGAGGCTTCTAGATGATAAGCCTCGTGTTTTACCTTATCCCTACTATTGTGGGTTGGTTAAGCTCGAGATCCCTCATCCTAGGATCTTACAAGCCACCTCACCCACTAATTTCTCAACCTACTCTATCCATTAAAGACTTATAAATAAGAGCTCATAGCCATGGTTGAGCAGAGAAGACTTGAGGTATTGTTATGCTGTTGGATTGATCATTAACCCAAGATCATTTGGAGAGAGCATAGAGAGCTAGAGTCAGAGATTTTGGGGATGAGAATGTCTAGTTTCATGGAGATGCATGTCAACACTAAGGCTTGGTTGTAAACTTCTTCATATTCTTCAATGCAAGTTGATTTCTTTCCAACATATGTTGTTGTTGTTGTGATTTTGCATGTATGTTGCTAGATTCCTTAGTCACTAGCATAGATTGGTAGATCATATTTTGGTTGCTTTGATCTGTTTCATGTTGAGCTTGATTGCAGGTACACAGGTGGACTATCAAAGCCTTGTATACCAGATATCTACAACGTCTAGGGAGAGTCTTCAACCTCTGTCCTCTATTTGTTCTGGATCTGAACCATTCAAACCAGTGGAACACCTTGCTATGCGCAAGAGGTGAAATATTCTAGCTAATAGCCCTCATGTCGAAGATTCCTTGAATTACATCGCACAGAGCTCACCTGTGTTGACCAACCCTTTTCCTCATAATCAAAATATGGATTCAAGGACCATGGACACTAGAATAATTTATGGTGGGCATCAAAACATGTCAGCGGCTAGAGGTGGCCATGGTTGCATCAACATGATTTCAGCTTCTAATGTTGTTACTTGGTCAAAATATTATGGTTTTCCACAAAACAACATGGGGAAGGAGCCTGCACCTCCTAAAATTCTATTGCAGACTGATAAGCCTGAAGTTATACCTCATATACCTAAGGGATTCCTCAAGCCTTTGAGGCACAATCCTGATTTTTGAGCCACCTAACATTACTCTATTACAGATGATTTTGGAAAAACTTCATGTGCGATTCCAGCTATGGAAGCACTTCAGAATTTTCCTTAGCATCAGAGAGCCCTGTTATCTATTCTTGGAATAGTTTATCCTAATGTCTCCATCGTAGTTAGATTTGAAACTCATGTGGTCCATCCTCGCTTGGCTTACCATGTGTCCTTTCTAGTCCATGTGGAGTGTCTCAACAACACCATCAAACATACATTTATTGATGAAGGAGTTGTGACCTCTATGATGTATCTGGCTTATTGAAAAGGCCTTGGCTCACTCACGTTGTCGAAATCTATGACTATGTTGGCCATGTTTTATGTACGTTCATTTCAGACGCATGCCATTATTCCTTCTCTTTCGGTCTAGTTTAGAGTGAATGCTGTGCCAGTTGAGGATGAGGTGGTTGATGTGCCCCTCAACTACAACCTTTTGCTAGGTCAGAACTAGATTTATGCTTGAAATCATTCATAACATTTCTATTTCGAGTGGTGCACGTCCCTTTTGAGTATCGTATTCTGACGATCGACCAAATGTCTTTTGATAATTCCGGTTCCTCTGTACAATTGGGATAGACTACCCAAACTATTTATAATTCTCAGCTGACAACTGAGAATATGGATTTCATAATGTATCTTTCATTAATGGGAACTTTTAATATTTCAACACCAATTCTAGCTATTAGCTCTACCCCTATTAGTGATTCATCACCTGTGAGTTCAATCCCATTTTGTACTATGTATTGGATAACCCATAGAATATTCCTTATCGAAGCACTTCAAATGAATATGCTAGACATACTAGGATAAGAATGTTGTAGTCTATAGCAAAAGTTGTGTATCAAGCTACACTTGATCCTGTTGTAGACCCTGGTCCTTCCTCTTCTTAGATAGAAGAGGAGGATATTCTTGCATTGCCTTCTTGGGCAGTTTCATCATCGTGCTCACATGATTTGTTAGATTTTTTATGATTTAAGACAATATGATATTATGATCTTATCTAAGAGAATAACATGCACAACAATAATAGATGTATTTGGCTTATTGAAAATTCCTTGGCTCACTCACATTGTCGAAATCTATGACTATGTTGGCCATGTTTTATGGACGTTCATTTTGAACAAATGCCATTATTCCTTCTCTTTCGGTCTAGTTTAGAGTGAATATTGTGCCAGTTGAGGATGAGGTGGTTGATGTGCCCCTCAACTACAACCTTTTACTATGTCAAAACTATATTTATGCTTGAAAGCTTTCGTAACATTTCTATTTCAAGTGGTGCACGTCCCTTTTGAGTATTGTATTGTGAAGATCGATCAAATGTCTTTTGATAATTCTGGTTCCTCTGTATAGTTGGGATAGACTGTCCAAACTATTTATAATTCTCAGCCGACAACTAAGAATATGGATTCATAATGTATCTTTCATTAATGGGAACTTTTAATATTTCAACACCAATTCTAGCCATTAGCTCTACCCCTAATAGTGATTTGTCACCTGTGAGTTCAATCCCATTTTGTACTATGTATTGGATGACCCATTGAATATTCCTTATCCAAGCACTTCAGATGAATATGATAGACCTACTAGGATAAGAATGTTGTAGTCTATAGCAGAATTTGTGTATCAAGCTACACTTGATCCTGTTGTAGACCCTAGTCCTTCCTCTTCTTGGACAAAAGAGGAGGATCTTCTTGCAATGCCTTCTTGGGCAGTTGCATCATCGTTCTCACATGATTTGTTAGATTTTTTATGATTTAAGACAATATGATCTTATGATCTTATCTAAGAGAATAACATGCACAACAATAATAACAAGAGACAAGGAGAAAACCCCACAACTTCCTCAGTGATAGAATAAGCACCAGTAGAAAAAGTAAAACCAAAAAACATAAACATGATCTCCGACAGTTGATATCTCTCTCACTTGTGCTAGCACTTCCTCTCTGACTCATGCATCCCAGTTGAGTGAGTGTGTGTATGTAGAAATTAGGAGAGCCTCACTTCTATTTATATTCTTTCGTTCACTTTATTTCTACTCCAACAAGTCGGCCTCACTTAACAATTACTTACCATGGCCGAATTCTCTAGGAGAGGCTAATAAGCCTAGTGCCCCACAACTGTGGGGACTTTACCCCCCTGATCAACAAGGAGGGTTAACCTCAACTCAATTACGGGGATCGTTTGCTTGACTTACAATGGACGGTTAACCTCATTGACTTTACATGACTTTATTATATTAATGAATTTCCTAATAGGAACATTGAGGTATAATATAAGATATACAAGTGAATACATTCTGAAGTTACAAATACATCAACACTCCCTATTAACTAGGAAGGTATTCTCTTGACACAATTCTTCTTCTCTGGATCAAGTCTAGATCATCATCACTGGATCATCATTGGATCATCATCAAAGTTGGATCATCATCAAACTGGATCATCACTGGATCATCATCATCACTACTTCTGCTATCTCGATCAACTAGTGTTATCTCTCAGTTCTACTCGTCATAAGAAGTTCTATAGATCCAGCTCATTTTCATGCTGGTTGTAGGCCTAGCCTACATGAAGGTCTTCATATTATTCAACACTTATATGTTACCCAGTTAGAAAGGCCATCCCAACACTTACATTTGACCATGAGAGGAACACATCCACCACCATGTCAGAAAGGAACACCTAGCACTCACATCTGACCATGGGAGGAACACATCCACCACCATGTCAAAAAGGCCCAGTACTCACATCTGACGATGGGAGGCCTAGCTTGCCACCATGTCAAAAAGGCTATGCACTTACATCCAAACCAGTTGGAAAGGCTCTGCACTTACATATGACCGAGTCAGAAAGGATCTGCGCTTACATTTGACCATGGGAGGCCCAGCCTAACACCATGTAAGAATGGCTCTTCACTTACATCTGACCATGAGAGGCGTATCCTACCACCACATCAAAATGGCTCAATACTTATATCTAACCATGGGAGGCCCAACCTTCAACCATGTCAGAAAGGCTCCACACTTACATCTAACCACGAGAGGCCCAGCCTACCACCGTGTTAGAATGGATTTGCACTTACATTTGACCATGGGAGGCCCAACCTACCACCATGTCAAAATGGATTTGCACTTACATATGACCATGTGAGGCCCATCCTACCAC
This sequence comes from Pseudotsuga menziesii, assembly GCA_001517045.1. Lineage (NCBI taxonomy): Eukaryota > Viridiplantae > Streptophyta > Pinopsida > Pinales > Pinaceae > Pseudotsuga > Pseudotsuga menziesii. The sequence goes on along the minus strand of LPNX010013232.1, from coordinate 820,840 downwards.
CATGCCAAAATGGCTCAAGGACTCATCACTTCCCCTTGGAAGGAACCTCGATCTCGAGAACACCAAGATTCTCTTCTGAAGCACTCAAACTTCACTTTGGCCATTTCTAGCATAGAATCACATCAGGGCTGATTACATCCAAGGATAACCTGTGAGCTTCTTCAGGACCGATTACAATAGAGGACAACCTACGGGACCATTTACGTCTGAGCAAGCTATGAGCTTTGCCAATATTTTGTGCTCAAACAACCTATCTTATCGGCTATGCTAGAACTCCCTCTTTTAAGACATCTCGATATAGATCACATACTAGAGCTTCACTGCTCCTCTCTTAGATTTTGTCAGCGCCATGCAGCACTCCTTCCTACTAAACCAAGAGATCAAACCTGATCCCATACTAAAGCATCACCCCGAAGTGATATTCATATCAATGACACTTCCTGCCCAATCTGAATCCATATAACCTTCTAGTTTAATATTCTAATTCACTACATACTTGAGCCCATAGTCAACTATACCCTTTAGTTACCTCACTACATGCTTTGACACTATTAGGTGACCATGTCTTGGATCCATCCGGAACTGGCTCAATGTGTTCACAGCAATGCATATATATGGACTCGTATTGGTTAGCTAGATCAATGACCCAATCATCTGATGATACATTGTAGCATCAACCGTCTCTGATGAAGCATCACTCAATAGCTCCAAGTTTGATGCCATAGGTATGGTCATGTCCTCATAGTCCATCATCCTAAACCTCTTCAAGATATCCACTGCATACTTTCCTTGTCCCAGGAAGATTACATCTTCATTCTACCACACCTCCATGCCTAGAAAGTAGTGCATCATATCCAAGTTCTTCATCTCGAACTCGGAAGGAAGTCTCCTTCTTGCAATTTTAATGAGTTCCTCTTTTCTGTCAGGAACAAGTCATTGACATATAACAGGAGTATCACTGGTCTTCCTCATTCAACCTTAAAGTAAAGGTTGGAATCCCCTTAACTATCAGTAAATCCTAGAGCCATCAGTAAGTTTTCCATCATGTCATACCATGTCGAATCTCAATATTTTTTGTAGTCACTCCCTCTGAAGCGGAGCATCATTCTCCCTCTTCCTTTTGTACTCTATGCATTGAAATATTTTGTACCAGATTGACAAGTAGCTTCCTCTGCTACTAATATTCTATGTATCTATCTAGGGTCACTGGATACCAAGATACTCTATGTTTAACCTTTTCAAAAGTTATTCTTGCACTCATATGTGAGCTTGTCATCCTCTATAGGATTTCATCTTCAACCTTGTAGAAAAGGTTAATATCTTCATTAGTCTAGGTGATCTTCAAGCTCCTCATGTAGATGTTATCCCATCGGTTCCTTCTGAGCTCATGCAAGGCCTTCTTTAATTTGCACACATGAGTCTACATGTCATGTGTCTCAACTCCCACTGGATGCAAATGTCTCTTCATAGTCTATGCCTTCTTTCTATGAGAAGACTCATGCTACAAATCTTTCCTTGTATCCCACGATGTTGTCGTCTACTACATGATGGATCTTGCAGATCCATATGGAAGATATTATGGACTTCCCTTCAGGTCTCAATAATACATCCTAGACATCATTCTTCTTGAATTGGTACTATCCTTCCCTTTCTTCTTGGTTACTTCTTCATGGTTGGAAGGCTCTGCATCAATGATGTCACTCAATAGTTTCACATAACTAGAGTGTCTTTGAAGCCTCTTTATTTCTTTGAAATTATCTTCATATTATTCTTCATCTTGGATTCTTTCTTCAACTGTCGTGACTTGTTCTTTGGAACAAGTCTCATCCTTATTTTCTTGTAGGCAATTGTACGTGATCTTTCCTACAATTCAAATGCACCAGTTGTATGGTTAGAGACATTTCATAAGGAATATTCATAATGGAAAAATTCTTATGCATAAAGATATAATCATGCAACTATTTTAGCCAATACAACGTTCATCCATATCTCACAGAAAATTTCTAGATGCCTTCCATCTCTACCAAGACATCATTTATATNAGAGGTTTCATTCTAGATAAGTAGCAATGGATATTTGTATAGCACCATGAGCTACTTACCCATCACATGCATATTAGTAGTATACTGTCATTAATGAAAACATTTTATCATGCATAATACATCAATTGAATATAAAAAAACATAACAAACATAATATCATGAAACAAAAATTGAATACTTATATTTATTCATTTCGTGGGTAGACAACATTATTTATTATCCAAATTCTAAGATGGTTAAGAGGTTCTTCAAGAGTTGAGTCCTTCGTATTCCTCATCGTTTGAGGGATCTTCTTTAGATCGTGAGAGCTTGATCTTCAGTTGCTCCCATTTTCTCTTCTCTTATTATGAGTCGATTTTCTTCTTTTGTGCATTCTTCCTAGAGTCTTGTGGAAAGAAATCACTTCCTTCTGGAACACATTCCTTGAATGAATGAATCCCATGATACCAGGAGGTCATTCAAGGTGGTTATCACAATTTATGTATTCTCTACTTATTCATCCACTACTTCAAGTTGTTCTTTGATTTGAGAGACCCTTGTAAAGTTTGACTGTATGGTCTCTGCATTCTAGATCTTTACATTCTTCAACTGGTTTCTCAAAGTCATCTTCTGATTTCTGTTCTTCCCTTCAAATAGCTTGGTCAAGGAATCAAACATCTCTTTATATTTATTTAGGGAAGACACTTGTGTTATAAGGTGATCCTTGGTTCAATCAGCAATGACCTTCTTGGCCTTGACCAAGTTCTTCTTGTGTAAGTCTTTAGCCTCATCTCCCTCTGCAACTGGAACCTCTCCACTTATGTAGGTGTCCAATTCATTTTCTTCAAAAAATAGTGAAAACATATACTTCCATGCTCAGAATTTTTCAGCTTCACCAAGATCTTAATCCAGCTGGTGTGATAGGTCATTTCAAAATGAGAACCTCAAATGTAAATAGCAAAATATTAGATCTTACCGATTTGAGGTGTCCCTCTTGGTTCCAGATCTGGTTGATCTAGGGTTTGTCGGAGAAAAAGTAATTTTCAAAAATTTGAATTTCAAACTTCTGATTAGACAGAAAAATGGCCCTCTTCAAGGCTATCTATCCAATCTACTCCTTTTCTGAAATAGTGGAGGGAATCTCCTGGAATAGGAAGCCCTAGTTTTTCAATTTCCTCTGTATAAATTCTTGATATTGCTTCTGCGATATCTCTGAAATTACTGCTCTTCTATGTCTAAAATTTCATACTAAGGTAGCCTCATCTGTCTTATCTCCAACACCATAGGTTTGAGTAGAATTGGTTTCACCAATTGGGACTTATGAAATTTTTCCCAAGGTGACATCTTTGAGGACTGTTCATCATTAAGAACATGTGCGAACTTCCATGTGTCACCGTTTCACCTTCGGGGTCTGTTATCAACCCAAATGGCACTTCTCCATCTGAGTGCTGACACTTCATATGTTGGCACACAAAAGGACACTTTTGGATTAAAGGTTTCCTAAACACTATATATGGGCATGACATGAGATGCATTCACTATCCACCCAGCTTGCCATTTTACCTTTTTATATGTTGATTGTTGTATGTGACTCTTTCCACAGCAACTCGCATGCACACGCGACTATCTCCACAACATATCGTGTACTGTACATGAGTATTATCATTGTAACCCGCATACATATCTGTACACATGTTTCCCTTATAGAAACTCGCATGTCATATGTGGGTTTCCAGTATCAATACTCATGTACCCCTCCATTCGACATTAAAAATAATATAACACGATTAATGGATATTTGTTATGCCCTAATAATTAACTATCTTAACTGTCTCAACCTCCTCAACCTTCGAAACTGCTCTATTTCCCTAAGTATAAATAGAGGCCTTTGGGAGGGCATTAATCAATCATGCTTGGAGAGCAAAGTTATGCTGGTGGTATATCTTCAGAAGTCTTTGGAGCAGCATAACTTAGAATCCTTTGGTTGCAGAGGAGTCCTTGTTTCAAGCGTTGGATTGTACACTTATCTCATTCACTATTGTTAATAAAGAGAATTATTCTTCCAACTTTGTGCTAAGTCTCTTTCATGTATCATGGTTTGATGAATATTTATGATTAAGCACTATATATATTGTTTATCTAACTTGTCATATATACATGTAAAAAATTGTACTCGGAGTATTTTCTCTTTGTAGGTGAAGGAGGTGCATCCCTGAAAGCTTTGGAGAGTAGCAGAGCAGGAGAAGACAAAGCTTGGATCAACCGTCATTAATCGGGTGAGCTCATCATATCTTCCTATTTCCTTTCTGTACTTTAAAGCTGATTGTCTGCAAGTTTTAAGAGTAAGTTGGTAACCCTAGACCCTCGGTTATAAGGGTGTTTATTCCTGAACAACAGAACTCGCGACTCCGCTGGGGAGCCCAAACTTCTATGGGTTATTTCTGTTTACCGTTGCCCAGCCTTTTCCTTGAGTCTGTGTGTGGTATCCTGTCTTGGTTCATGCTTAGGATAGTGTTTGAAGACCTTGAAATTTTTTCTTTTTATTAGAAAATTTTGTACCTGCATGCTAGTTTCTTTTGCATACAGTTGCATACAGAGGCCTGCATACACGGGTTGCTCTCTAGGATAGTCACGTACAGTACACGGGTTTCCCTTATACACAGTCGTGTACAAGCCTTAGCATTGGAATTTTTGGGTTAGGGTTTGCTTGTCCCTATCCCTCAATAAGCTTTGTTTTCTGGTTGGTCTTCCTTATAAGCACTGTACTGTGAGTTTGATGACCTTGTTGGCCACACCTTGTACTTTCTTGTAAAGCCCTTGAGTTCTTTTGTTTGGATTGTCTTTCTGTTTGCAACTTGAAGTGGATTTGCCTATTTGGGTTATAGGTTTAAGTGTTGGTTGTCTGAATCAGTGATCAGGGTTCGAGACGTTGTTTATCCCAGTCTATTTTTTGATAGTGATTGGTGTGCTACTTGCCTTTGTGTGTTTTCAATGATTTCCTTTCATTGTATCCACCCAAGCTAGGGTTCCAAGTCTTCTTTAGGTGGTTGATTCTTGGTCTTTTTGATATGTTTACTTCACTTTGCTTACTTTATACAGTTTGTTTAATTCAAGCATACTCAAGTTTTTTGTGCATTTAGGTGCATAGTAGCCTTTGAGGATTTTAAAAAAGTGAAAAGAAAACATCTTAAAATCTTTTGCATTTGATTTTGCATAGAGTAGTTTTTCTTTCAGTTTTTTAAAATATAATCTCAAAAAACTACAAAAATATAGTCTCAGTATTCTCTTTATCGTTGCTTTTTCATCAATTTATATTTACGAAAAGAAAAAAGAAGTTTGTTTTAGTAGTGATAATTTTCTTTGAAAACATACACCTTTGATTTTATATTTCTTATCGAGTCAAAAAACATCATAGTCCTTCACTCCACTTCCTTCTGAGTAAGAAGTAGCCCTTAAAATGAACGCAATAATTAAAATTTATTAGTAACTTTTTATTTTTTAGGGCCATTCACCTACTAGCTTAGTCTAGACTTGCGAGATAGGAAGTGTAAAGTTCCCATAAGTTTTAAAATTCAGGCATAGTGGACCATTTGATAGGTAAATCCTTATCTTTATCGATAGTTTCTAGGAATCTCCTCTCAAACGGGAGTCAAGCAAGAGGCCACGTGGAGGCATTGGACTGAGGAGATAACCCTCTAATTCCTTGTCAAAATGTAAATCAGGACTTTTATGCATCTAGGGATTCTTTCCTAGATATATTTTCGGGCTTAGCTACCCTATCCATGCGTATGAGTCAGGCTTGTGACTGTCCCCCCAGACTATTGGTATAGCTAAGGTAGCCTTTATTCTCTTGACATCTAGGGTTCATACCTAGGTAAACCGGAAGGCTATTTCTGGTTCACCTTGGATGGGCTTGGAAGGTAACCCTTGTTGAAAGTGTAGGATGGTGGTGGGTGATTCCTTCGCTTGTGCCTAAGAACCTCTTCAAGGATGCCAAGTAACTATTTTTCAGATTTCTTCGAGAAAGCATATCTTTTACCCTTGCTGACTGTTGAGACTTTAGGAATTTTTCGTAGTGATTGCTCTGTGGTTTTTCTATGTTTAGTCGACCTTACGGTTTGAATTTTCAATTTTACAATCATGGAGGACCAACCTATTAGAATGTCACAAAGGTTGCAAAACCATCCCTCTCTCATCACATTGGAACCTCCAACTCCACCTCAAAGGCGGAGATTGGACACGGACAGTTCATTTGAACCGATACGAGTAAGTGAAGTTCCAGGTGAACCAACACTTAGAGCTAATGGTTTTGATTTTAATACAGTTGATATAGAAGACTTGTAGGCTGATGAGTTTGCAAGGAATTTTAATACACCCTTGACTGACTTAAACGATCCTGTGATCGTCCAGGTTATGCCTTTTGATTCACTTGTTTTAGGTGTCCTTGTGGGAAATATAATGTCTACTATGGGAGAAATTTCTTTTTCTTTCACCTCAGCCTTTCTGACTAAAGGGGTACTACCTCCCCTGGTAAGTGCCCCTAGATATAGCATACCTACTATGCCATTGACTCTAGCGAGCCGGGTGGTCCAACCACCAGTTCCCACAAGCCTAGCAGGTTCTTCTGGTGACATGTTTACTGGAATCCCCAGTATACCTACTATTCCTTCCTCCTTTGCACACACTGCCCAGAGCGGACCGGTAGGATCCTCGTCTTTCATCCAAGTATTTCCTTGGAATGGGGGGCATATTCCCCCATCCACTCCATACGTAGGCCCATCACCTTCTTATGTAGGAGTGAAGTTTGGAAACACTACCTCTTACAAACAAGGTTTCCAAACTCTAGTCTTGGCCCATTCACGAGCTCTCCCTTTTCGTTGTTCAGCGGAGGGATACCTGCTCCCTTTTTTCAAACCCCAATTTCATCTGGGACAGCCTAAACCTTGTATACTGCACCTCCTACCCACAATCCCGTGGCTTACAGATGGAATCCATTTCAAAGTAATCCATCCATTTCGCAATCGATGGCAGGGGGAAACCCCACCTTTACATATGGGCATTCGGGGGCAAGTCCCTCTAATCCCCAGACTGGCACTTTTAGTGCTCCGATGCAACACAAGCTTCCTTTCTTGGAAACATTAAACTTTCTAGATTTGTCAAAATTGATGAATGAACCAGTGAGGCATGACCCCTTGTGGCCACCTATCCCCACCAAATTTCTGTCGGACATCCCTAAATTCGAGGCCAAAGTTGGTGAGGATCCTGGGGAACATGCCACCACTTTTCATTTATCGTGTTCTTCTAATTCTCTGAATGAAATTTAGTTAGGTTGAGGCTGTTCCGAAGAACCTTAACAAATACTGCAACAAAATGGTACATTGAGTTTCCTTCTACTGCGTTTAGTAGTTTTTGGGACTTGGCTAGTGCATTCCTTAGCCACTTTCATATTCCAGTTCGATACGATTTCGGAATGGACTTGTTATCTACCATTAGGTAGAACAAGGCTACCCACATCTTAGATCATATCCAAGAGTGGAGGAGGAGAAAGAGCCTTATGAAAGCCACTATTCCTCCTGATTTCTTACTAGAGTGGTTCCTTAAATACTTATTTCCTTACATATCTAAGGACGTATCCACTTCAGGAGTGACAAACGAAGAAGAATCCATTCTTAGGGCCCATCAATTGGATTTGATTTATTCACAATCTGGGATCTTATATGAGATTAACCCTAAGGCACTGAGGCCTACCCACGATGCAGAGAAACCCAAGCCTGGACCCCATGCCAATGGTGTGGGCGGGTCCATAAACTCTCCCACTATAGAGTCTTTGGCCAAACAGCTTCATCAGCTGTCCATCAAGCATTATATGGTGGAGGCAGCAAAGGTTGCCCCCTCCCCCCAAAGTGCAAATGTTTTTGCACAAACCTCTCAGAAGGGAAATCAGTAGCCCTATGGGAATAAGAAGAAAGGAAAGAAAGGGGAGCGAAATAAAAACAGGAAAAAACCCATGAACAATGCTGATGGGGGCAAGAAAGAAAATAAAACGGTGAATTTCCCATGTAAGTTGTGCCACGACGATCACCTCACTCACCTTTGTCCCCTTACGGAACAAGCCCAGAAGCTGCTAAAAGCTAAACAATCGGCTATCTTGAAGGATCCTTTTCCCCAAGGGAAGAACTCTGCTTTAGCTTCTAATGTAGCAGGGGGCACTCCAGGTGCCCCTGACCCCAACTATATCAACATGGTTTGATCTTATACTTTGCTACAGACTAGGATAAAAACTATGAAAAAGAGACTTCTGAGAAGGGTACGTCTATAGGTGAAACTTCTAACCCTCTCACAATTGAGAAGCCTGGTGAAACTATGCCTAAGATATCGAAAGGTGTCTTTAAGAAGACCTTGCATAACCCTAATGCTAGGGCTACTTCAAACTACTATGTGGTTGAAGACTTAGCCCAAAACCCTTGTGCAATGTCAACTTTAGAGGTGTTACAGAGCTGTTCCACCCAGTGGGATTCCCTCTTAGCAGCCTTAGGCAGCATGGACTCATCGAGTCTCATGGCGAAATTTCACTTGTCTGATGTTAAAATTCACCGAACTTACCATGTAGCCTTATCAATAGATGTCATCCATGGTGGAAAGACCATTGGAAGGGCAGTTGTTGATGAGGGTGCTTCTACAAGCATTATGTCCTTGTCATGTTGGAAAGTTCTCAGATCCCCAAAGTTTGTCCCGTTAAACGCTCTGCTTATTTCTTTCGATGGAAGGTCATTCCATCTGCATGGTATCGTACTAGCTTTCGAAATTAAGCTGGCAGGGAAAGCAGTGTCTATTGAGGTGGAAGTGATTGATGCACCTTTGGACTATAATTTTCTTTTTGGAAGAAGTTGGACTTATGCCATGTCCGCTATTGCGTCGGCCGTCTTTCGGGTGGTAGTTTTTCCACATGAAGGAAAGTTGGTTACTGTTGACCAACTCAATTTTACTTGAAAAGGCCGCATGGAGTCTAATGATTCCGCTATACCATTGGTTGATCAGGTCAAACTTGCTGCACAGAGCTTCAGGGCTAGAATGTATGCATCACTGATGGGCACATTTGATCTTCTAGCACCGATTAACTATATTGGTTCTACTAGTGTGGGGAAGTCCATAGCCATTGTTGATAGGACTGGTCCTTGGGTTCTCCCTTCCCCCCATGAACTGGAAGTTCTTTTGTCGACAGTGAAAGTGGCTTACCAAGCTATCACTCAAACCACTATTGATCCCATTCCAGGCCCTCTCACAATCTTAGAGGACCTGAAAGAATTCTATTTTCCCACTTGGGTGGAAAACTCTTTGCACTCTACGGACTATTTAGATATATTTTTACCTTCTGATGAAGCCATTTTGGAATCCATGTGTGGACGTGGTAAGATCTGTGAATATCTTCACCATCGATCATATTTTCTTCCAGAGCTAACCAGGATATAAAATCAATAGTTTCATATGAGACTGTCAGATGATGTTGAAACACCCATCAATCCCTTACCCAGGGAAGGAATGTTTGCTGATGGGAATATGGAAAATATTTTCACTACCGTCCCTATCAACATCTCTGTGAATCCAGATGTCATGGAAAATATACATATAGGTGCAAACTTCTCTCCTGAGGAGATTGCAATCTATACGGCCTTGTTCAAGGAATTTTGTGACATCTTTTCCTGGTCATATGAGAAGATGCCAGGCATTGATCCATCTATAGTTGAACATGAGATCTGAACATACCCTGACGCTAAACCTATTCGGCAAAATTTAAGACCTGTTAACCCGCATAAAGCGGTGACTGTGAAGGCTGAAGTTGAAAAATTGTTGAAGGCCGTTTTTATTTATCCCATAGCTCTGATAGAATGGGTATCCAACCCTGTACCTGTTGATAAGAAGCAAGGGACCATACGCGTCTGTACTGAATTCAGAGATTTGAATAAATCCTGTCCTAAGGACAACTATCCCATGCCATTTATAGACTAGATTATAGATTCTTGCATGGGAAGTGAAGTGTTCTCGTTTATGGATGGTTTCTCTGGATATAATCAAATTCAAATAAAACCAAAAGAGCAACATAAAATTGCTTTCATTTGTCCTTGGGGTACCTTCGCATTCATAAAAATTCCCTTCGGATTGAAAAATGTTGGGAAACCTTTCAACAGGCAATGAACTTTTCCTTCCATGATATCAAATCCATTGTCGAACCTTACCTTGATAATCTGCCTGCACATTCTCGTAAGAGGATTGACCATCCAGATCACTTATGGTTGATATTTATGCGATGCAGATACTATAAGATCCACTTGAATCCCCACAAGTGCATGTTTTGTGTCGAGTCAAGGAGACTACTTGGATTCATTATCTCTAATAGAGGCATCTAGGTGGATCCATTAAAAGTAGAGGCCATTGTAAATCTGCCTCCTCCTCCTTCTATCAGGAAACTTCAAATCCTGCAGGGAATGTCCAATTTTCTTCGATGTTTCATTGTTAACTATGCCAATATTACCAAGGGTTTCATGCACCTATTAAAATAGGACACCCCATTTGTATGGGATGAAACTGCACAACTCACTTTTGAGGCATTGATAAAAGCTTTGTTGTCAGCACCTTTACTGCGTCCACCAGATTACTCTAGGGATTTTATATTGTATCTAGAAGCATTCGAGTCGAATATTGGGTTATTCCTAGTCCAAGAAGACGATAAGCTCCAGGAGCATGTCATTTGCTATCTTAGCCATGCTTTAGCCGAACTTGAACTCAGGTACTCCCACATTAAGAAATTGGCCTTAGCAACTGTATATGCTGTCCAGAGGTTATGTCACTACATTTTTCTGAGGACTACAATAATAGTGGCGGATGTGAATCCCTTTCAGTTTTTTTTCCTTACAAATTATCGGGGGCAAATTCAACAAATGGATAGTCATTCTCCAAGAGTTTGACTTGTATTTCCAGTTCGCTAAGTCTAAAAATTCCTTAGTTTTTACTAAGATTATAGCAGAATTTCCAATGAAAGAAGATGTAGTCACTGAATAAGACTCATTCCCAGATGAGTATATCTTCTTGATATCCACCTCTGATCCCTGGTATGGAGATATACTTATATATCGCCAGACTTTGAAGTATCCTATGGCTTCCTCGTGGGAGGAATGACGTAAATTAAACCTTCATGCGAAGAACTACCTCATCATAGGAGATACTTTATATCGAAGAGGGGTAGATTCCATTTTGCATCGATGTCTTACCCATGAGGAAGCAGATATTGTCATAAATGATTCCCATAGTAGAGCGTGTGGAGGTCATTTATCTGGGTTAGCAATGGCCCAGAAGATACTATGTGTCAGTTATTTCTTGCCCACAATCTTCAAAGATTGTGTGGAAGCGGTGAAGCACTGTCATCCCTGTCAGCTTTACACCAGAAAAATGCGGTCACATCCTGTTATGTTGTTTCCCATTTTCATGGTGGGCCCCTTCATGAAGTGGGGGATTGATTACTTGATGTGCAACCCAATCTCGACTGGGGAGCACAAATATACCATTGTCGCTGTGGACTATTTTATGAAATGGGCAGAGGCAATGCCCACCTTTAAAGCCAATGGGGAAACATCATCTTTCTTCATGTTCAATTAGATTATAGCATGGTTTGGTATACCCAAGGTGATTGTCACTGACCATGGTAGTCATTTTCAAAATAGCATGATGACGGAACTGACCACTATGCCTGGATTCAGACAAGAACATTCATCTTTGTACTATCCTTGAGCAAATGGTCAGGTTGAGGCTATTAACAAGACTTTGAAGACTATCCTAAAATGTACAATTGATGTAGCCTGTTCTAACTGGCATATCATGCTATACCCTACTCTTTGGGCATACCAAACTAACGTAAAAAATGCTACAGGTTTCTCCCCATTCCAACTCGTTCATGGAGTAGAAGTTGTTACCCCGGTTGAATGTGAAATCCCATCTTTGAAAATAGATTTTCATGTGTTACCCGATATGACAAATCTTGAAGAACATCTAGTACACTTAGAACACCTTGATGAACATGATAGATATGCATTGGCAACTAATCAAGCTCACAAGAATAGGGTCAAAAGGCAATATGATAAGTCGGTTAAACCTTGTATTTTCTCTGAGGGGGAACTTGTTTTCCTTTGGGACAAAGACAAAGAACCCCTGGGGACAGGAAAGTTCAAGGCCATGTGGTTAGGACCTTATTTTGTGTTGAAATTCTTAAATAAGGGCGCATATGAGTTAATTGATTTTGATGAGAATAAGCTACCTAAGCCTAGAAATGGGCTCTACCTGAAGAAGTACTATGCTTAGGCTTAGCGCTTTTTCTTGTATTTTATTGCATGTATTTTTATGTACACTAGTTTGTCATGCTATATTCAGGCCTCAGTAGTTGGATTTGATCTATCATTCTGGGATTTATATAAGATTATCCCTAATGTGCCACGGTCAAACTTTGATGCTAAGTTAAAACCTAGTCTACATACCAATGGTATTGTTGGCTCCATAAGTACCAAGGTCATATACCAGGTTAGACATCAAATGTGATATTATTCTATTAATTAGTCTATGGTCAGACAGGATACAACCTAGTCCCCTCCCAACTAGTCGGTGGATGTACTTTCAGTGCACTCGTTGGATCAGAATGGTGACTAGAATCCCAAAAGAAATAAAAGAAAGGGAAGAAATAATAAATAGGGTGGGAATAAGAAGGAGAATTAGAATAATGACAATAATGAGGATAATGCTGGGGGGAATAACAATTCAAAGAGAAAGGTTAAATTCCATTTCAAACTGTGTGGGCGATACCATCTAACATACTTGTTCCCTCATATCGAAGATTCCTTGAAGTACAACACAGAGAGCTTAGCTGTGTTGACCAACCATTTTCCTCATAATCAAAATATGATTCAAGGACCATGGACACCAGAATAATTTATGGTGGGCATCAAAATTTGTCGGCGGCTAGAGGTGGCCATGGTTGCATCAACATGATTTCAGCTTCTAATGTTGTTACTTGGTCAAAATATTATGGTTTTCCACAAAACAACATGGGGAAGGAGCCTGCACCTTCTAAAAGTATATTGCAGATTGATAAGACTGAAGTTATACCTCATATACCTAAGGGATTCCTCAAGCGTTTTAGGCACAATCCTGATTTTTGATCCACCTAACATTACTCTATTATAGATGATTTGGGAAAAACTTCATGTGTGATGCCAACTATGGAAGCACTTCAGAATTTTCCTTAGCACCGAAGAGCCCTATTATCTATTCTTGGAATAGTTTATCCTAATGCCTCCATCATAGTTAGATTTGAAGCTCATGTGATCCATCCTCGCTTGGCTTACCATGTGTCCTTTCTAGTCCATGTGGAGTGTCTCAACAACACCATCAAACATACATTTATTGATGAATGTGTTGTGACCTCTATGATGTATATGGCTTATTGAAAAGGCCTTGGCTCACTCACGTTGTCGAAATCTATGACTATGTTGGCCATGTTTCATGTACGTTCATTTCAGATGCATGCCATTATTCCTTCTCTTTCGGTCTAGTTTAGAGTGAATACTATGCTAGTTGAGGATGAGGTGGTTGATGTGCCCCTCGACTACAACCTTTTACTAGGTTAGAACTAGATTTATGATTGAAAGAATTCATAACGTTTCTATTTCGAGTGGTGCACGTCCCTTTTGAGTATCGTATTCTGACGATCGACCAAATGTCTTTTGATAATTCTGGTTCCTCTGTACAATTGGGATAGACTACCCAAACTATTTATAATTCTCAGCTGACAATTGAGAATATGGATTTCATAATGTATCTTTCATTAATGGGAACTTTTAATATTTCAACACCAATTCTAGCTATTAGCTCTACCCCTATTAGTGATTCATCACCTATGAGTTCAATCCCATTTTCTACTATGTATTGGATAACCCATAGAATATTCCTTATCCAAGCACTTCGAATGAATATGCTAGACATACTAGGATAAGAATGTTGTAGTCTATAGCAGAAGTTGTGTATCAAGCTACACTTGATCCTGTTGTAGACCTTGGTCCTTCCTCTTCTTAGAGAGAAGAGGAGGATATTCTTGCAGTGCCTTCTTGGGCAGTTTCATCATCGTGCTCACATGATTTGTTAGATTTTTTATGATTTAAGACAATATGATCTTATGATCTTATCTAAGAGAATAACATGCACAACAATAATAGACAAGATACACAAAAAAATTTCCTTTGGGAAACCATAAAGGAGAAAACCCCGCAACTTCCTCAAAGATAGAATAAGCACCAGTAGAAAAAGTAAAACCCAAAAACATAAACATGATCTCCAATAGTTGATATCTCTCTCACTTGTGCCAACACTTCCTCTCTAACTCATGCGCCCTAGTTGAGTGAGTGTGTGTATGTAGAAATGAGGAGATCATCACTTCTATTATATTCTTCCGTTCACTTTATTTCTAGTCCAACAAGTCAGCCTCACTTAACAATTACTTACCAGGGCCGACTTCTCTAGGAGACTCTAATAATCCTAGTGCCCCACAACTGTGGGGACTTTACTGGGTTAGCCTCAACTCAATTGTGTGGACCATTTCCCTGACTTACAATGGATGGTTAACCTCATTGAATTTACATGACTTTATTATATTAATGACTCTCTTGATAGGAACATCGAGGTATAATATAATATATACAAGTGAATACATTTTGAAGTTACAAATACATCAACACTCCCTCTTAACTAGGAAGGTATTCTCTTGACACAATTCATCAGCACAAGTCTTCTTCCATGGATCAATTCTGGATCATCATCACTGGATCATCATCAATAGATCATCATCAAAATGGATCATCATTAGATCATCATCATCACTGCTTCTGCTATCTCGATCAACTGGTGCTATCTCTCAATTCTACTCATCATAGGAAGTTCTACAGATCCATCTCGTTTTCATACTGGTTGTAGGCCTAGCCTACATGTAGGTCTTAATCTTATTCAACACTTAAATGTGACCCATTCAGAAAGGCCTGCCCAACACTTACATTTGACCATGGGAGGAACACATCCACCACCATGTCAGAAAGGAACACCCAGCACTCACATCTGACCATGGGAGGAACACATCCACCACCATGTCAAAAAGGCCCAGCACTCACATCTGACCATGGGAGGCCCATCCTGCCACCATGTCAGAAAGGCTATGCACTTACATCTGAACTAGTTAGAAAGGATCTGCACTTACATATGACCGATTCAGAAAGGATCTATGCTTACATCTGACCATGGGAGGCCCAGCCTAACACCATGTAAGAATGGCTCTTCACTTACATCTGACCATGTGAGGCATATCATACCACCATGTCAAAATGGCTCAGGACTTATATCTAACCATGAGAGGCCCAACTTGCCACCATGTCAGAAAGGATCTGCACTTACATCTAACCATGGGAGGCCCAGCCTACCACCATGTCAGAATGGATTTGCACTTACATCTAACCATGGGAGTTCCAACCCACCACCATGTCAGAATGGATCTGTACTTACATCTAACCATGGGAGGCCCATCCTACCACCATGCCAAAATGGCTCAAGGACGCATCACTTCCCCTTGGAAGGAACCTCGATCTCGAGAACACCAAGCTTCTCTTCTGAAGCACTCAAAATTCACTTTGGCCACTTCTAGCATAGAATCACATTAGGGCTGATTACATCCAAGGATAACTTGTGAGCTTCTCTAGGACCGAATACATCAGAGGAAAACCTACACGATCATTTACATCTGACCAACATATGAGATTCGTCAAGATTTTATGCTCAGACAACCTATCTTATCGGTTATGCTAGAACTCCCTCTTTTGAGAGATCTCGATCTAGATCACATACTGGAACTTCAATGCTCCTCTCTTAGATTTTGTTAGTGCCATGCAGGACTCCTTCCTGCTAAACCAAGAGATCAAACCTGATCCCATACTAAAGCATCACCCTGAAGTTCTCTTCCTATCAGCGACATTTCCTGTCCAATCCGAATCCATATAACCCTCCAGGTTAATATTCTAATTCCCTACATACTTGCGCCCATAGTCAACTATACCCTTTAGGTACCTCACTGCATGCTTTGACACTATCAGGTGAACATGTCTCAGATCCATCCAGAACTGGCTTAATGTGTTCACAGCAAAGCATATATCTGGACTCGTATTTGTTAAGTGCATCAATGACCCAATCATCTGATGATACATTGTAGCATCAACAATCTCTGATGAAGCATCACTCAATAGCTTCAGGTTTGATGCCATAGGTATGGTCATGGGCTCACAGTCCATCATCCTGAACCTCTTCAAGATATCCACTACATACTTCCCTTGTCCTAGGGATATTACATCTGCATTCTTCCACACCTCCATGCCTAGAAAGTAGTGCATCATATCCATGTTCTTCATCTCGAACTCGAAAGGAAGTCTCCTTATTGCAATTTTAATGAGTTCCTCTTTTCTGTCAGGAACAAGTCATCGACATATAACAAGAGCATCACTGGTCTTCCTCATTCAACCTTGAAGTAAATTTTGGAATCCACTTAACTCTCAGTAAATCCTAGAGCCATCAATAAGTTTTCCATCATGTCATACCATGTCGAATCTCAGGATCTTCTGTAGTCACTCCCTTTGAAGCGAAGCATCATTCTCCCTCTTCCTTTCATACTCTATGCATTGAAATATTTTGTACCAGAGTGACGAGTAGCTTCCTCTGCTACTAATATTCTATGTATCTATCTAGGGTCACTGGATACCAATATCCTCTATGTTTAACCTTTTCAAAATTTCTTCTCGCACCCATCTGTGAGCTTGTCATCCTCTATAGGATTTCATATTCAACCTTGTAGAAAAGGTTAATATCTTCATCACTCTAGGTGATCTTCAAGCTCCTCATGTAGATGTTATCCCATGGGTTCCTTCTAAACTCATGCAAGGCCATCTTTAATTTGCACACATGATTCTGCATGTCATGTGTCTCAACTCCCACTGGATGCAAATGTCTCTTCGTAGTCTATGTCTTCTTTCTATGAGAAGCCTAGTGCTACGAATCTTGCCTTATATCCCACGATGTTGTCATATACTGCATGATGGATCTTGCAGATCCATATGGAAGATATTATGGACTTCCCTTCAGGTCTCGATACTGCATCCTAGACATCATTCTTCTTGAATTGGTACTATCCTTCCCTTTCTTCTTGGTTACTTCTTCATAGTTGGAAGGCTTTGCATCAATGATGTCGCTCAACAGTGTCACATAAATAGAGTGTATTCGAAGCCTCATTATTTCTTTGAAAGTATCATCATAATATTCTTCATCTTGGATTCTTTCTTGAACTATCATCACTTGTTCTTCGGAACAAATATCATCCTTCTTTTCTTGTAGGCGATTGTACATGATATTTCCAACAATTCAAATGCATAAGTTGTATGGTTAGAAACATTTCATAAGGAATATTCATAGTGAAAAATTTATTATGTATAAATATATAATCATGCAACTATTTTATCCAATACAACATCCATCCATATCTCACAGAAAATTTCTAGATGCCTTCCATCTCTACCAAGACATCATTTATGATAGGTAATAACTCCTGATTCAATATTATTCCATTGCTAATGCATACATTTATACATTTCAGGAGGTGGTTGAGATTCTGACCAGCGTATTCATATTCCTACATGACTATTCATATTCCGAATATATTTACACTATTTACATGTTGTATAATCCCGACGGATTATATTCCAACAATCCCCCCCTTAATCTGAAAGGGTGTTAGTAAGTCCGAGCATGTTTCTGAATCTTTCAAACTTTTCTCGTCCAAGA
>LPNX010013232.1:707784-802779 GCA_001517045.1 Pseudotsuga menziesii | reverse complement strand
CTTGTTTTTCTTGCAAATCTTCAAGTATCTTCCTGAGCCATACTATTTCTTTCATTGCTTCAGCTGCAGCCACATATTCTACTTCTGTTGTTGAATCTGCCAGAACTGACTGTTTGCATGATCTCCATGAGACAGCTGTTGATCCAAGAGTCATAGTGTATCCAGAAGTTGATACTCCTGTCTCCTTATCGCCATCAAAATCTGAGTCTAAATACCCAATAAGTTTGAATCCATCCACTTTAGAGTACTTGAGTCCAACGTCTTGAGTCCCCTTCAAGTATCTTAGAACTCGTTTTGCAGCTGACCAATGTCCTTCACAAGCTTTATGCATGAACCTTGAAAGTATGCCAACAACATAAGAAATATCTGGTCTAGTTGTTGTAAGGTAGATAAGACTTCCTACAAGTTTTCGATACTTGGTTGCATCCTCAAATTCTTTTCCTTCGCTTGATGTGAGCTTCATTTTTTGTTCCATTGGAGTAGATATAGGGTTGCATTCTGTCATGCAAAATTTGTTTAGTAGCTCTCCAACATATTTTTTCTAAAATAGGAATATGTAATTAGGATGTTGAGTGACTTCAATTCCTAAGTAATAGTGGAGATGTCCCATATTTTTCATTTCAAAGATGTTTTTCAAATATTTCTTTATGGATGCTATATAGCTCTCATTGTTCCCTATCATCAAAATATCATCTACATATACCACAATATACACAACAGATCTTCCAACTTTCTTTATAAACAATGTTGCATCATCAAGGTCAAAATGTCCAAAATTTAACTTCAAAAGATGCTCGGTTAACTTTTCATACCATGTGTGAGGTGCTTGTTTTAGGCCATACAAGGATTTGACAAGCTTGCATACCTTTTGTTCTTTTCCTTTCACAACAAAGCCTTCTAGCTGAGACATGAAGACATTCTCTTTCAAGTCTCCATTCAAGAAAGCAGTCTTCACATCCATCTGATGAACTTTCCACCCTTTCTGAGCAGCTAAAGAGAGTAAGGTACGGATGGTAGCCCATTTTGCTGTAGGAGAGAACGTTTCTTCATAGTCAATTCCTTCCTTCTGTGCATATCCTTTTGCTACAAGCCTTGCTTTGTGCTTGTCAAGTGAGACATCTGATCTGTATTTGTTCTTGTACACCCACATGCAGCCAATTGTTTTGGTTCCAACTGGAGGGTCAACCAGCTTCCAAGTTCCATTCTTCATGAGTGCATCATACTCATTCTGCATAGATTCTTTCCACTCAACTCGAGTAGAAGCTTCTTCAAAGGAAGTTGGTTCAAAGTTAGTAGATAAATTAAATTCACAATCAAATGATACATCCATGTCATCACCTGAATTATTTGCTCCTCCTCCATCTTCATGTCTTTTTGAACTTCTTGTTCCCGTCTTTCCAACTTCATTCGGATGGCCACTTTCAAGTGTATTTGTGGCCCATTTAGGAATCTTTCATGATGGTCCTAGTTGATCAGCTGGTGGTGCTTCATCATTGATTGAGAGTCTTTCAATTCTCTCAATCACATCATCCAGTTGAATCTCTTGATCAGGTGAAGTAGCAGGAACTTCTTCATGCGAGGGAGTTGGTGCTTCATATGGAAATTCCAAAGGTTGATCCTAAATAGGAATCCCCCCTTCAAGGTTTGGAATTTCATATTCATTTTCAAAATATGTCTTTGGATGAGGATAACTTTCCAAATGATCAAGCTGTCTCTCAATGGACTGGTCATTTTTATTAGTCTCAAGAAAAATCACATCTCTGGAAATAACAAATTTCTTGTTTACCTCATCATACAAACGGTATGCCTTGGATTATTCTTCGTACCCCAAGAAAATACATTTTCTGCTTCGAGCACCAAGCTTGTTTCTTTGCTCCTTTGGAATCAAGGCATAACATGTGGAGCCAAAAAATCTGAGATGCCTGACTGAAGGGAGATGGCCAAACCACATTTCATGTGGAGTCTTGTTATCAAGAGCATTTGAGGGACTTCTATTTCTCAAATAGGCCGCATATTTTACTGCATGACCCCAAAAAATTAGTTTTACATTCTTGAAAAACATCATTGAGCGAACCATATTCATTATGGTTCTATTCATTCTTTCTGCTACACCATTTTGTTGAGGATTGTAGGGAACTGTAGTCTGATGTGCAATTCCATGTTGGCGAAGATAATCTTCAAAAGAATTTGAAGTGTATTCTTTCCCATTATCAGTACGAAGTGTACCAATTTTTTATTGTGCTTGTTTTTCTATCAATGCATGAAAGTCTTTGAATGTTTGAAATGCTTCTGATTTTGTCTTTAAATAGTAAATCAAGCACATTCTTGAGTAGCCATCAACAAATGTCATAAAATACTTATTCCCATTTGCAGAAGGATTTGGCATTGGGCCACATAAATCAGAATGCACTAATTCTAATTTCCTACTTGCTTTGAAATTAGATTCATGGAATGGAAGCTTATTGTGTTTCCCTAATATACATGCATCACATTTGTTCTTCTCTTTGGGAATGGTGGGCAAACCAAATACACCATTCTTTCTCAACAAACGAAGACTGTTATAATTTAGATGACAAAATCTTGCATGCCACAATGAACTAGATGAAAAATTACCTTCTCCATGCTGAGAGAGGTAGGCATAGTTCTGAACTCTTGCAGATGAACCCTTTAGCTTCAACAACTTCCCATCTTCGTATCCAGTCATAATGACTTGGTTGTCAGAGGACTTTCTTATTTCTATGATTCCATCAAACATGTGGATGGAATGGCCTCACTGCTGAATCTCCACCAAGGACAACAGGCTTCTCTGCAACTCTGGAAGATAAAGAACATTCTTCAACAAGAAATCAGGGAATCCAGGTATCTTCAGTCGAATGGTGCCCATTCCCTTTGGTTTAATACTTGACTTATCTGCAAAGTAAACTATGCCATCTATTGTTTCATTAAGTTCTGCAAAACAGTCTTTTCTAAATTTCATGTGTGATGTTGCGCCAGGATCAAGCAGCCAACAATCTTTGTAAGATGAAAGTGAAGTCATTTCATTAATTCCAAGATTACAATGTGCAACAATACAATGAGCAGAATCAGAAGATTTACTAGCATCTTGATTTTTATTATCATCTTTCTTCTGGTTATGCTTGTCTTTGATGGAGTCCCATGAAGCCCAACACTGATCTGATGTGTTCCCAGTCTTTCCACAACGCTTGTACTGCAAATATGATCTTTTGTTTTTTCCCCCTCTACCTTAGAAGTTTCTTCTTCCTCGTCCTCTCTTGCTGCAATCTCTCTTGGAAGGGTCTTTGGACTGATTCTTTGTTTTCTGAACAAAGTCAAGGAATTCTTCGATAGGCTCGCTTAATTTCTTGATCTTTCTAGACCATTTTGGATATGTTTCCTTTCCAGTGAGGACATCACCAACAATAGATGCTATAGATTGCATCTTTTACAACTGTTAGTGTAATTTACAATATTGAACTTAATATGATAAAGAGAATGAGAATGAAGATAATAGAAAAACAATAACCTTGCAGGTCTATAGTCTCTGCCAAGGTGATTTACAATCGTAATATGATGTCAATAAGTTCATAAGAAAATTTGCTGGTGGCAATCTCCTACACGAATACAATTCTTTGCATACTTCTTGCAGCAGAATGAAATAAAATTGAAACTCATCAATTCAATTCTTTATGCAATCAACATGATGAGTAGTCGCAACAATCTTCAAAATACTTATTACAAGTGACAGAAGGGTCCAATATCAGCAAGTCAATCTTCAGCTGTCAATAATCTTAACCAGTGTGGTCACAACTTCAATCTCAACATCCATCTTCAAGTCAAAAAGAAGAAAACACTTCTATTCATATACATTTTACAGTACTAAAACACTATGCATAGTATTCATGAGCCTCTTCTTTTAATTCAAACAGCAATATATGTAGACCATTTCCAGAAAGATTCCACACACAAGATAGGGCATAAATTAAGGTTTTTACATTCCCATCAGTCGCAAGTAAATACTGCAGCAATATTTAAAATACTTCTTACAGCCTTTTGATAAGAATGTCTCAAATCTCAGCATCCATTACACAGTCTCCAACGTAGTCTTCAACGCAGCACCAGGAAGTCTTCAACACATGCAGAATTGCAATGATACACAGTCTTCATGCACAACGCTCAACCAGCAAAAAAATGGTTTACCTCCACGCTATTACAATGTTCAACGCAGTCTTCAACGCTTCAGCTATGGCCCAAGATCTCAAACACTCTTAGCAATATATTTCAATCACAATTTATTATGTGAAGAATCTCCAATAAATTTTCATCGTAAAACCCTTCGTGGAAAATTCCAAAAATATACAATGAAACACACAGGCAATCTCTAAATGGAATTGCTCCATTACTCCAGCATTCAGTACTAGCGTAGATTTTGGACAAATCTACCACCAAACCTTTCCTGTGCAACCATAACTCTGAATGACTCACATAGTATTAACCAGGGATTATCTTTCACCACCGTGCTTAATCTTGTCCAAGACGGTTTGTCTTCAAGAAAGGTGGAATTTCAGCATAGAAGAAGCGGTGCCCAACAGTGACAACAACAACACATCATTTAAAGGAGGAGAAGTCTCACAACTATGAAGAGTCTCACAACGATGAAGTGTAGAGTCTCACAATAAACTTCCTGCATAAAACTAGGGCAAAATTAGGGCTTATGCGTTCAAGCTTCCACGTCAGTCTGGCACTTCACTAATGACCCATTCTTTAATACTATGCAGTCGGTCTTACCAAATTTCAGCTCAGAAAAAAATCACAACTCTTCACGTTGAGTTCACAGGTCACATACACAATAAAATGAAGGAGGCAATATTCCACGATGGTATTCTCGTGACACTTCAACGATATCAGCTCCAATATAAATTCAAACTCATGCACCAAAATATTCATACAACACGCTCACGGGATTCAGGCTCATACGCAGCATATATACAGCTCTAATACGCAGATTTAGGCTTAGGGATAGGTATTTATTAAACAACTGAACAAAATTTCAACCACTCATTCAAAAATGTGCAGTGATTTGAGTAATACACAATTTATGGATTTTTTCATACCTCGTTCCTTATCGCAGGTCTAGAAGAGAATAACGCATACAATGAATGCGCACAGGTTGGCAGGAAAGCATCCTGAGGTAGACTGACAATTGGATGCAATCTGAAACGAATTGGAAAAGGGCAGAATGGAGGTCTGGCAGGCAGAATAGCAGGCATGCAATGCAGCCAGGAGTTACGACAGCGCTCTAATACCACTGATAGGTAATAACTCCCGATTCAATATTATTCCATTGCTAATGCATACATTTATACATTTTAGGCGGTGGTTGAGATTCCGACCAGCCTATTCATATTCCTACATGACTATTCATATTCCGAATATATTTACACTATTTACATGTTGTATAATACCGATGGATTATATTCCAACAATTTATATTGTGCACTAATCCAATATGTCAGCAAAGAGGTTTCATTCTAGATAAGTAGTAATGGAGAGTTGTATAACACCATGAGATACTTACCCATCACATGCATATTATTAGTATACTGTCATTAATGCAAACATTCTATCATGCATAATACATCAACTGAATATAAAAAAACATAACAAACATAATATCATGAAACGACAATTGAATACTTATCTTTATTCATTTCGTGGGTAGACAACATCATTTCTTATCCAAATTCTAATATGGATAAGAGGTTCTTCAAGAGTTGAGTCCTTCGTATTCCTCATTGCTTGAGGGATCTTCTTTGGATCATGAGATCTTGATCTTCATTTGCTCCCATTTTCTCTTTTCTTATTATGAGTCGATCTTCTTCTTGTGTGCACTCTTCCCAGAGTCTTGTGGAAAGTAATCACTTTCTTCTGGAACACATTCCTCAAATCAATGAATCCCATGATACTAGCAGGCCATTCAAGGTGGTTGTCACAATTTTTGTATTCTCTACTTCTTCATCCACTGCTTCAAGTTGTTATTTGATTTGAGAGACCCTTGTAAAGTTTGAATGTATGGTCTCTGCATTCTGGATCTTTACATTCTTCAATTGGTTTCTCAAAGTCATCTTATGATTTATGTTCTTCCCTTCAAATAGCTTGGTCAAGGAATCAAACATCTCTTTATATTTATTTAGGGAAGACACTTGTGGTATAAGGTGATCCTTGGTTGAATCGGCAATTATCTTCTTGGCCTTGACCAAGTTCTTCTTGTGTAAGTCTTTAGCCTCATCTCCCTCTGAAACTGGAACCTATCCACTTATGTAGGTGTCCAATTCATTTTCTTCAAGAAATAGTGAAAACTTATACTTCCATGCTCAAAATTTTTCATCTTCACCAATATTTTCATCAAGCTGTTGTGATAGGTCATTTCGAAATGAGAACCTCAAATGTAAATAGCAAAAGATTATATCTTACCGATTTGAGGTGTCCCTCCTAGTTCCATATCTGGTTGATCTAGGGTTTGTTAGAGCAAATGTAATTTTCAAAAATTGGAATTTCAAACTTCTGATTAGATAGAAAGATGGTCCTCTTCAAGCTGATCTATCCAATGTACTCCTTTTCTGAAAAAGTGGAGGGAAGCTCCTTGAACAGGAAGCCCTAGTTTTTCAATTTCCTCTAGATAAATTCCTGATATTACTTCTGCGGTATCTCTGAAATTACTGCTCTTCTGTGTCTAAAATTTCATACTAAGGTAGCCTCATTTGTCTTATCTCCAACACCACAGGTTTGAGTAGAATTGGTTTCACCAATTGGGACTTATGAAATTTTTCCCAAGGTGACGTCGTTCAGGACTGTTCATCATAGAGAACTTGTGCAAACTTCCACGTGTCACCGTTTCACCTTCGGGGTCTGTTATCAACCCAAATGGCACTTCTCCATCCAAGTGCCGACACTTCATATGTTGGAACAAAAAAGGAAATTTATAAATTGAAGGTTTCCTAAACACTATAGATGGGCATGACATGAGATGCATTCACTATCCATCCAGCTTGCCATTTTACCTTTTTATATGTTGATTGTTGTGCGTGACTCTTTCCACAACAAATCGCATATGTATGCAACTATCTCAACAACATATCGCGTATTGTACACAAGTATTGTCATTACAACCTGCGTACAGATCTGTATGCGGGTTTCCCTTATAGCAACTTGTTAAATTTTCATATGCTTAGCTGAGACGTCAGTATTTCATTTCATTTTTCATAACAAAAGCATATAAACAAGATCACTAAAATATAGACAAGCACAACCATACAAAAGGAACACAAAGATTTATCCTATGAAAACCCAAAAGGGAAAAACCTAGCAAAAGCTTCCTCAATATAGATGCGCCAAAAAGATAAAAGATAAAACCAGCAAGGAGATTAAAGCCTGGTCCTCCTCCTTCTCCAGCTACTTCTCTTCTCCACTAATGCACTACATAAGTGAGAGTGTGTGTCATAAATGAGGAGCACTACACCTCTATTTATATTCATCCATTCACTTACGTTAACTCATCTATCATGTAGGCTCAAGTTAATCATGTAGGATCGAGTTACACATGTAGGCTCAAGTAACCACACTGGGATGCTAATGACCCACCTTTACAATTAGAGGGGACTGCCTCATGACTCTTATTAGTTCTTCTGATTAGGAGCATCGGGGTATAAATTAATACAAGTGGTTCTCCCGATAGGACCATCGGGGACCACAAAGAAATACATATAGAATATTCTTTGAAGTTACAATATTTCAACACTCCCCCTTAACGAGAAGGGTATTCTATAACAACATCAACAACAACAATAATAGGAGAGAGATGGAGGACATCATCAACATCATCAGGGTGATACATCTATAAATCATTGGAAGCTTTTCAACATCATGAAGTATTCATCTTCAATCTTTAGTCTTCAGCATCATCAGTACTTTGACTGCTTCGATCAGCAACATCTTCTTCAGCACTTTGGCCTTTTGATCAGCAACAACATCATCATCATACTCTGATATTTCGATTAGAAACATCATAAAAACATCATCAAAACATCAACCTCATCATCATCAAAATATCAGCATAAAAATATCATCGTCGTCACATTCTGATCTTTCAATCAGAATCATCATTATCATTAGCCTCTGATATTTCGATCAAAAACATCATCAACCGAACATCATCATACTCTAACATCAACTCATCATCATATTCTGATCTTTTGATCAGTACGTCATCATCATCATATTTTGATAATACGGCATCATCATCACCAGGATCTCATCATCATCATATTCTGATCTTTAGATCAGAAACATCATCATCATCATCGCATTCTAATATTTCAATCAGAAAACATCATCATCATCATCAGCAACATCATAATCATAAGCAACTTTTGATCTTCTGATCAGAAAACATCATCATCATCATATTCTGATCTTTCGATCAGAGAACATCATCATCAGCAACTTCTGATCTTTCAATTAGAGAAACATCATCAACATCATATTCTGATCTTTTGATCAGAGAACATCATCATCGTCAGCAACAACATCATCATCATATTCTAATATTTCAATAAGAGAACATCATCATCATCAGCAACTTCTGATATTTTGATTAGAGAAACATCATCATCATCATATTCTGATCTTTCGATCAGAGAACATCATCATCAGCAGCAACAGCATCATCATCATATTCTGATCTTTCAATCAGTACGTCATCATCATCATAAAAACATCAACATCATCAAAACATCAACATGATCCTTCCTTTCAGAATTACGGGATTTAGGTCTTTACAGAGTTACCAATGATCCTTCCTTTCAGAATTACGGGATTTAGGTCTTTACGGAGTTACTAGCGATCCTTCCTTTCAGAATTACAGGATTTAGGTCTTTACGGAGTTACTAACGATCCTTCCTTTCGGAATTACGGGATCAACACATTTGTGGAACTCAGACAATCCTTCCTATTGGAATTACGGGATCAACAGATCTATGGAACTTGGACAATCATTCCTATTGGAATTACGGGATCAATTCAATGATCCTTCCTTTCAGAATCACAGGATTTAGGTATTTACAGAGTTACTAACGATCCTTCCTTTCGGAATTATGGGATCAACACAGATGTGGAACTCAGACAATCCTTCCTATTGGAATTATGGGATCAACACAGATGTGGAACTCAGACAATCCTTCCTATTGGAATTATGGGATCAACACATCTGTGGAACTCAGACAATCCTTCCTATTGGAATTACGGTATCAATTCAATGATCCTTCCTTTTGGAATTACTGGATTTAGGTCTTTACGGAGTTACTAACGATCCTTCCTTTCGGATTTACAGGATCAACACATATGTGGAACTCAGGAAATCCTTCCTCTAGGAATTACGGGATCAACACACATTCTCAAGTACTAAAGTCACTGGATCCATTCTGAACCAAAGTTCAAGGATGATACAATCCTACCACTTTCACGGGGGCCGAGACCTCTAGATACATTTTGAACCACGGTTCAAGGATGATGCAATCCCCCACTTTCACGTGGGCTAAGACCTCCAGATACATTTTGAACCAAAGTTCAAGGATGATGCAATCCTACCACTTTCACGGGGGTGGAGACCTCCGGATACATTTTGAACCGAGGTTCAGGGATGATGCAATCCACCACTTTCACGGGGGCCGAGACCTCTGGATACATTTTGAACTGAATTTCAGGGATGATGCAATCCTACCACATTCACGGGGGCCGAGACCTCCAGATACATTTTGAACCGAAGTTCAGGGATTATGCAATCCCACCACATTCACGGGGGCCGAGACCTCTAGATACATTTTGAACCAAAGTTCAGGGATGATACAATCCCACCACATTCACGAAGACCGAAGTCACTGGATCTATTTTGGACAGATGTCCCAGGATGATACAATCCCTCTTCATTCTCAAGGACCGAGGTCACCAGATCAGTTTTGGACAGATGTCTGGGATGATACAATCCCTCTTCATTCTCGAGGACCAAGGTCTCCGGATCACTTTATGGAAAGTGCCCAGGGATGATACAATCCCACTGCAACATCACTACTCCCGCTTTCGAGGAAGGTCTTTTTGAACAACACCAATCTTGTCTCAAAAGTGTTCAAACTTTACCCGAGACACAGGCTTCATCAATACATCATCAATCAAACCATCATCATCTACATCTTCAATATAGAAATATGGAATCATCATTATCTGCATCTACAGTATGTAAATACTGAAACATCATCTATATCTTTAGTATGGGAATACTGAAACATAATCATCTACATCTTATCTCATATGTAGAAATACCAAATTTTTATGTGTTGCAATTAGAACACGGGGTTCTCTGTCATCACAAATCTAGTTATCACATAGAATCATTGTAGTATCCATCTTCAGGTCAAAGAGACCTGATATCAGCTTCTGAAGCCATATGACTTCACAACTTAGCAGAGCAATCTGCTATGTATTTTGCTTCAGCCATGCTACGAGAAACACTGGACTGTTTCCTGCTAAACCATGAACTCATAGCAGACCCCAAACAAAAGCATCTACCTAATGTGCTTTTCCTGTCTGAGATACTTCCAGCCCAATTTGCATCTGTGTATCCATACAATCTATACTCATGGCTACCATCCTAGTATAGACCAAAGTCTATAGTCCCTTTCAAATATCTCATCACATGTTTTGCGGTAGCTAGGTGAACCCGTCTTGGTCGAACAAGATATTGACTTAAGGTGTTCACAGCAAAACAAATGTCTGGTCTAGAATTTGTTCAATACATTAATGACCCAATGATCTATCTGTAATGAGTCACATCCACTAACTCTGATGAGTCATCATCTAACAGCTTCAGGTTGGAGTCCATGGGTGTGGCCATGGATTTTCATTCCAACATATTGAATCTCTTCAATATCTCTACCGCATACTTTCCTTGGTTGAGAAAGATTTCTTCTGAACTTTGTCATATTTCCAGACCTAGGAAATAGTGCATTAACCCAAGGTCTTTCATCTCAAATTCTTATTCTATTTTCTTCTTGCTTTCCATGATTTGTTTCTCCTTCCCTGTCAAGAATAAGTCATCCACATATAATAACAGGATGACAGGTTCATCTTCTACAACCTTGAGATAAAGGTTAGGATCAACTTTACTCTTGGTAAATCCCATAATTGATAGGAAACTGTCTATCCTTCCATATCAAGCTCTGGGAGCTTGCTTCATGCCATATAGGGCCTTCTTCAGCTTACATATATGATTCCATCTGTCTTCAACTTCAAATCCTTTCGATGTAAAAATCTTCCCCAATCATACCATTAAGGAAGGATTGTCTTTACTTCATCATGGAAGCAACTACCATCATAGTTCTGAAGGAAGTGTGCCTTGCTTCCTAGAGTAAGTGTCTCTTCAGAATTAATTCCCTCTTTCTTATAGAAACCTCTAGCCACAAGTCTTTCCTTACTTCTATCAGCGACATATTTTATCTTGCAAATCCATTTGTAAGATACCACATTCTTGATTTCTGGTTTGAGTACTATATCCCAAACATAATTCTAGTATTCTTTTATCATAACATCTTCCATGAGTTCATCTTGCCAGATCATCAACATATCCTAGTCTTCTGCATTCAACTTTGAAGGTTGGAACCCAAAAGTCTTGATCCATCAGGAAGCTGTCCATCATGTTGTACCATGTCGAACTCAGATATCTTCTGTAGTCACTCCCCCTGAAGTGGAGTATTATCTTCCTTCTTCATTCTTTACAGGTGGTTCTATGCTTGATATATACTGGTCAATAGAGTATGTCATGTCATAGTCTATTCTTTCTGAGGCAAATCACGAACCTTTCTTTGTACACTTGTTCTTGTATATCCATATGGAGGATACTACATACTTTCCTTTATGTCTCAAAATCATATTGTATACATCATTCCCCATGATCAATTGTTATTCTTTGATCATAGCTTCTTTCATAGCATTCTTTTCTTCATCTTGAGTTATCTCTCATACCCATGGTAGTCTTCATCCTTCGAGGTGGATCTACCGCTCTTTGAAGCTCTTTCTTCCGTCATGGTGTCTCTAACCCTAGGAGCTTCAGATTCATGTTTATTGAATTTTCATCACTTGTTCTTTGGAACAATTCTCATCCTTATTTTCTTGTAGGAGGCTGTACAGGACCTTTCCTACAATTCAAATGCACCAGTTGCATGGTTATAACTATTTCATAAATCATATGCATAATGACAAATTCTTATGCCCCATGCAATTGTTTAGCTAATGCAACATTCATCCATATCTCACAGAAACTTTCTAGACTAATCCAATATGTCAGCAAAGAGGTTTGATAAGTAGCAATGGATATTTGTATAGCACCATGAGCTACTTACCCATCACATGCATATTAGTAGAATACAGTCATTAATGCAAACAATCTATCATGCATAACACATCAACTGAATATAATCAAATGTAAAACAATATCATGAAATGACAATTGAATACTTATCTTTTATTTTTTTCGTGGGTAGACTCCATCTTGATCATTCTGCTTTATCATCATTTCTTATCCAAATGATAAGATGGATAAGAGATTCATCAAGAATTGAGTTCTTCATATTCCTCATCGCTTGAGGGATCTTCTTTGAATTGTGATAGCTTGATCTTCAATTTTCTCCCATCTTTCTTCTTCTCTTCTTATGAGACGAGCTTCTTATTCTTCCCAAAGTCAACTGAAAGTAATCACTTTATTCTGGCACAAATTCCTCGCATGAATGAATCCCATGATCATAGGAGGCCATTCAAGGTGGCTATCACCACTTCTGCATTCACTGCTTCTTCTTCTACTTCTTCAAGATGTTATGCATTCTGGATCTTCACATTCTTCAACTGTTTTCTGAAATCCATCTTCTGAATTATGTTCTTATCTTCAAATAGCTTGATCAAGAAATCAAACATCTTCGATGTCTTTGGGGAAGACACTTGTGGTACAAGTTGATCCATGTTTGAACCAACAGTGATCTTCTTGCCTTTGATCAAGTTCTTCTTGTGTAAGGCTTTGAGGCTCATCTCCCTCTAGAACTGGAACCTCTCTACTCATGTAGGTGTCCAATTCATTTTCTTCAGAGAGATCAAATACTTTCATGCTTGGAAGTTTTCAAATTCACCAAGCTTATCATCAAGCTTATGTGATAGATCACTTTGAAATGAGAACCTCAAATGCAAATAGCAAAAGATTAGATCTTACCGATTTGAGGTGTCTGTCCTGCTTCCGGAGCTGGCTGATCTAGGGTTTGTTAGAGAAACCCTAATTTTCAAAAATTGGAATCATTCAGATTTGATTATATATAAATATATGTATCTTCAAATGGAGCTTTCCATTGTACTCCTTTTCTAAAAATAGTGGAGGGAAGCTCCTGGAACAGGAAGCCCTAGTTTTCCAATTTCTTCTACATAAATTCCTGTTACTGTTTCTGTGATATCTTTGAAATTACAGCTCTTATGTGTCTGAAATTTCTCACTGAGGTAACCTCGCATGTTCCTGATCCAACACCGTAGTTTTAATCAGAGTTGGTTTCACCAATTTCTATTTATGATCATTTTCCCAAGGTGACCTGTTACAGGACTGTTTAGAACAGTGAAGTTGTATGGCATGCCACGTGTCACTGGTTCATTTTCAGGTTCTAAAATTTGGACCACAGAAATTAAAGTCCATTCTATTTCTGTAACATCTTCAGGAATTCCATTTGGACCTCTGTAGCCCAAGATATAGCAATTTTACCTAGGTGTCCTGTTTAGGGATCAATTCTGAAAGAGGATGGAACCCTAACTTGGAGGGATCATATCTCCTAGAATATAGCGAATATGAGGCTGAATTTTGGAAAAAGTGTTCATAAGTATTTTATATTCGGTCTCTGCAATTTTTAGCTCTTGAACCATCGCCAATATTGGGATATAGCAAATATACCAAAACTTAGCAGTTTTAGTATTTAGGGTTTTTCTAGCTCTAGGTCAAACTAGGGTTTGACTTTCCTGGAGTTTCACCCAACCAAAAATATTGATCTAGGTCTCTAAAATTAGATTTTGATGAGGAGAGAAATCCTATTCTGGGATCACTAAAAAAAATTTCTTCTGCAAGAAGCCCTAATTTCCCACACGAAAAACTGAAAATGCTCAGAATCGAGTTAGGATTATTAATCCCTCCTTGTCCAAATTTGGTCATATGTCTAAATCAGGAGTCATGTCTAAATCGGGAGTCCATCTAGTCTATTTATAGTCATTAATACCATTGAGTCCACTTGACCTAATTGGGGCACATGTTTCAGTTACTAAAGTGTGGGGAACACTAATTGAAGCTCGCTGCCACTGATTGCACTTGATTGCATCAGTTTAGGAGCCTCCTAGACCAATCCCTACAATTTAGGAAGCCATTGGGAGTGCTGAAACCAACCAAGGTCATTTCACTTCAATTAATGACTAGTCAAGCTAAGTTAGGAGTCAGTTACATTCAGTTCTAGTCCTCTACATTCAGTTAGCGCTAGGTTTACTTGATTGAACACATGTGGGGCGCATTTCTCACCTACCACTATCAGTTAACCTTAGTCAACACTGAATGTAACACTTGAGTTATGTTTTAGAGCTTCGATGAACTTCAGTTATGGTTTAGACAATGTCAGTTAACTATTGAGTCCTCCAATAGTGATTTAGACAACGTCTTGGTTACCTATAGTCAAGTAGAGTCTAATCAATTCGAAATTCCTCATGTGGATTCGAATTGCTTGTGGCTATTAAAGCCATTTTACTTCATTGTAATTATCTATCTAATTAATCTTTGATCAATGAAAAGCATTCACAGCTGCAAGCCATTTTTGCACTGTTTCATTCTTCAATAACTGAGTAAATTGTGTGATCTATCATGTGAGTTGTGTGTTTGTCCACAGATCTATGTGCTCAATATAATATGGTATCAAAGCCTCAGCGTACAAGGCACTTCTCCTCCTCATATCTCCTACTGGATCATTTTTTCGTTTTGCAGGTACAACTTCGAAATGATTTCATCTTTGATGAGACAAGGTCTCTGTCAGGTTTCTATTGGGCTCGGTAAAGAGTGTTTTAGTAAGATTAACTGGCTGAATAAAAGTGATGGATATTTTGGAACATCCAGCACCATAAGCATCCTTGATCCAAAAATCTTGGCCTCCACTCTCTCTGATGAAGTTGTTCAAGATAAAGAAGAAGCAGAAGCTTCTACACAGTCAATTCGAATTGAAGATAGTCTCCATGCAGTGACTCCTTCTCCTGATGCTCCGGAAGTTCATGAGATATATCATATCTCATATTCTTATATTTATTAAATAGAAGAATACATTTGAATCTCTGATATTGAAGAAAAATTCTACTGCACTTCCATGCAAACATTCACCGGTGATTTCCCTTTAAATTCTGTGCAAAATTTACTAGTAATTGCTTCCGAAAGTGAAGAGAAATTTGATTATTCTCCCTCTAATGTTGCTTCTGGTGTGAAAATATGTGATACCTTGGATATTTTGGAATAAATATCAGATTACCAGAGTGATCCATTCGCTCCCCATGATCTATGTTTTCCAGCAAATTCCTGCAGGATTGCATGCACCAAAATTCAGAATTTTGAAGAAGAAGAAAGTTGTGCATCCACCGTCTCGGTGAACCATTTATTTGAATCTGATATTAACCTTATTGGATCTGATATGATATTATTTAGATCTGATATGATATTTATTGGTTTAATATATCAAATTCATAATCTTTCAGTACCACTTGTAGCTGTTCTCATCAACGGTGTGAAGAAACAAGTACCACAAGTCTCCTACAAAATTGATGCTGGGGATTTGATTCCATTTCATAGTTTTGGATATGTTTTGAACCTATTTAGATATGATTTAATTTATGATCTGATATTATTTGGTTCATATTTTAAAATCCAAAATCCTTCAGTCATGCTTGTAGCTGCTCTCACCAATTCCGGTGTGAAAAATCAAGTACCGCACTTTCTCTTCAAAATTGCTGATAGGGATTTGGTGTTAGTTTCCTCATATGAGGTTGCTGATATTTTATTATGTGATTAATTATATATTTAAGAATATATATCAGACTATGGAGCTCAATCATTCACTCTCAATAGTCCCAGTGCTTCTCTACCATTGATCACATGCTCATCTCCTCACAGAACTAGTAAAGAGGAAGATTTTCTGCATCCGCCTAGACACCTGCTCCTAACACTTGGGGCTGTCCTTACCACTCATGGTTTGTTGTTCATAGATGCAACATATCATTTTATTGAGTGTTCCTCACATTATCTGAATTCTTAAGAACCTTTTCTCACTTTTCAGTTGACTTCAGTTGCTCTACATGGGTCCAGTCTTCATCCGGCAGCTGTCTATATTTATGATTTAGTTGAGCATATCATTATTCTTCGAAAGAAGAATATTCCTCCAGACATAATGATGGAGAGGTTCACATGCTAGGCCCCGGGATACCTGTGCACAGAAGAACCAGATTGATCCCAATTCTACCTGCTTAATTAGAGGGGGGGATTTTTTCCCATGTGGTTTTTCCCCAGCACCTTGTTTTTGAGCAGTTACTTTACTTTAATTGATGTAATGGGTGACCTATGGTCTTATTTACCAGGGCCCATAGATTGTCCAAGTTAGCATTCAGGGGGGGTGTTAGTATTATTAATCCCTCCTTGTCCAAATTTGGTCATATGTCTAAATCGGGAGTCCATCTAGTCTATTTATAGTCATTAACACCATTGAGTCCACTTGCCCTAATTGGGGCACATGCTTCAGTTACTAAAGTGTGGGGAACACTAATTAAGGCTCACTGCCACTGATTGCACTTGATTGCATCAGTTTAGAATCCTCCTAGACCAATCCCTACAATTTAGGAAGCCATTGGGAGTGCCGAAACCAACCAAGGTCAGTTCACTTCAGTTAATGACTAGTCAAGCTAAGTTAGGAGTCAGTTACATTCAGTTATAGTCCTCTACATTCATTTAGTGCTAGGTTTACTTGACTGAACACATGTGGGGTGCATTTATCACCTACCACTATCAGTTAACCTTAGTCAACACTAAATGTAACACTTGAGTTATGTTTTAGAGCTTCGATGAACTTCGGTTATGGTTTAGACAAGGTCAGTTAACTATTGAGTCCTCCAATAGTGATTTAGACAACGTCTTGGTTACCTACAGTCAAGTAGAGTCTAATCAATTCGAAATTCCTCATGTGGATTCGAATTTATTGTGGCTATTAAAGCCATTTTACTTCATTGTAATTATCTATCTAATTACTCTTTGATTAATGAAAAGCATTCACAGCTGCAAGCCATTTTTGCACTGTTTCATTCTTCAATAACTAAGTAAATTGTGTGATCTATCATGTGATTTGTGTGTTTGTCCATAGATCTATGTGCTCAATTTAATATTTCACCCAACAAAAAATATTGATCCAGGTCTCTAAACTTAGATTTTGATGAGGAGAGAAATCCTATGCTGGGATCACTCAAAAATTCTTCTTCTGCAAGAAGCCCTAATTTCCCACACGAAAAACTGAAAATGCTCGAAATCGAATTCCTCTTCGACAGAAAGATGCACCCTTCAATGGAGATTCAGTCTAGCCTTCTTTTGCTGATCGATTGTGGAGAGAGAACCAAAAAGTAAGAAGCCCTAGATTCTGTAGCTGCACAATGTCTTGTTTTCAGGGTGGCTCTGATTCCATGTTAAATTTTCATATGCTTAGCTAAGACATCAGTATTTCATTTCATTTTTCATAACAAAAGCATATAAACAGGATCACTGAAATATAGAAAAGCACAACCATACAAAAGGAACACAAATATTTATCCTGGGAAAACCCTAAAGGGAAAAACCCAGCAAAATCTTCCTCAATATAGATGCCCCAAAAAGAGAAAAGATAAAACCAGCAAGGAGATCAAAGCTTGATCCTCCTCCTTTTCCAGCTACTTCTCTTCTCCACTAATGTGCTACATAAGTGAGAGTGTGTGTATAAATGAGGAGCACTACACCTCTATTTATATTCATCCATTCGCTTAATTTAAATCATCTGTCATGTAGGCTCGAGTTACACATGTAGGCTCAAGTAACCACACTGGGGTGCTAACGACCCACTTTTACAATTAGAGGGGACTGCCTCATGACTCTTATTAGTTCTTCCAATTAGGAGCATCAGGGTAGAAAGTAATACAAGTGGTTCTCCTGGTAGGACCATTGGGGAACACAAAGAAATACATATAGAATAGTCTTCGAAGTTACAATCAACACAACTCGCGTGTCATACGTGGGTTGCCAGTATCAATACCCGTGTACGCCTCCATTCGACATTAAAAATAATATAACACGATTAATGGAGATTTGATAATCCCTAATCATTAACTATCTTAACTGTCTCAACCTCCTCAACCTTTGAAACTCCTCTATTTCCCTAAGTATAAATAGAGGCCTTGGGGAGGGCATTAGTCAATCATACTTGGAGAGCAAAGTTATGCTGGTGGTATATCTTCAGAAGTCTTTGGAGCAGCAGAAATCAGAATCCTCTGGTTGCAAAGGAGTCCTTGTTTCAGGCATTGGGTTGTACACTTATCTCATTCACTATTGTTAATAAAGATAATCCTTCTTCATACTTTGTGTTGAGTCTCTTTCATGTATCATGGTTTGATGAATATTTATGATTAAGCACTCTATATATTGTTTATCTAACTTGTCATATATACATGTATAAGATTTTAAGTGGAGGATTTGCTCTTTGCAGGTGAAGGAGGTGCATCCCTGAAATCTTTGGAGAGTAGCAGAGCGGGAGAAGACAAAGATTGGATCAACTGTCGTTAATCGGGTGAGTTCATCATATCTTCCTATTTCCTTTCT
Source organism: Pseudotsuga menziesii (assembly GCA_001517045.1). Classification (NCBI taxonomy): domain Eukaryota; kingdom Viridiplantae; phylum Streptophyta; class Pinopsida; order Pinales; family Pinaceae; genus Pseudotsuga; species Pseudotsuga menziesii. Next base: position 783,803 of record LPNX010013232.1, on the reverse strand, counting down.
GTACTTTAAAGATGATTGTCTACAAGTTTTAAGAGTAAGTTGGTAACCCCAGAACCTCCGTTATAAGGGTGTTTATTTCTAAACAACAGGACCCGTGACTCTGTTGGGGAGCCCAGACTACTGTGGGTTTTTTCTGTTTACTGTTTCCCAGTCTTTGCCTTGAGTCTGTGTGTGGTATCCTGTCTTGGTTCATGCTTAGGATAGTGTTTTAAGACCTTGAAATTTTTTCTTTTTATTAGAAAATTTTGTACCTATACATAGATTGCTCTTGCATACAGTTGCGTAAAGAGGCCTGCATACGCGGGTTGCTCTCTAGGATAGTCGCGTATGGTACGTGGATTTCCCTTATACACAGCCACATACAAGCCTTAGAATTGGAATTTTTGGGTTAGGGTTTGCTTGTCCCTGTCCCTCTATAAGCTTTGTTTGCTTGTTGGTCTTCCTTATAAGCACTGTACTATGAGTTTGATGACCTTGTTGGCCACACCTTATGTTTTCTTGTAAAGCCCTTGAGTTATTTTGTTTGGATTGTCTTTCTGTTTGCAAATTGAAGTGGATTTTCCTATTTGGGTTATAGGTTTAAGTGTTGGTTGTCTGAAACGGTGATCAAGGTTCCATACGCTCTTTATCCCAGTCTATTTTCGGATAGTGATTGGTGTGCCACTTTCCTTTGTGTGTTTTCAGTGATTTCCTAATCTAGGGTTCCAAGTCTTCCTTAGGTGGTTGATTCTTGATCTTTTTAATCTGTTTACTTCACGTTGCTTACTTTATACAGTTTGTTTAATTCAAGCATACTCAAGTTTTTTGGGCATTTAGGTGCATCGTAGTCTTTGAGCATTTTAAAAAAGTGAAAAGAAAACATCTTAAAAGCTTTTGCATTTGATTTTGCATAGAGTATTTTTGCTTTCAGTTTTTTAAAATATAATCTCAAAGAACTACAAAAATATAGTCTTAGTGTTCTCTTTATCGTTTCTTTTTCATCAATTTATATTTACAAAAAGAAAAAAGAAGTTTGTTTTAGTAGTGATAATTTGCTTTGAAAACATACACCTTTGCTTTTATATTTCTTATTGAGTCAAAAAAGATCATAGTCCTTCACTCCACTTCCTTCTGAGTAAGAAATAGCCCTTAAAATGAATGCAATAATTAAAATTTATTAGTAACTTTTTTTTTTAGGGCCATTCACCTACTAGGTTAGGATAGACTTGTGGGATAGGAAGTGTAAACTTCCCATAAGTTTTAAAATTCAAACATAGTGGACCATTTGATAGGTAAATCCTTATCTTTATCGATAGTTTCTGGGAATCTCCTCTCAAACAAGAGTCAAGCACGAGGCCACATGGAGACATTGAACTAAGGAGATAACCCTCTGATTCCTTGTCGAAATGTAAATAAGGACTTTTATGCATCTGGGGATTCTTTCCTAGACAGTGTTTCAGGCTCAGCTACCCTGCCCATGCGTACGATTTAGGCTTATGACTATCGCCCCAAACTATTGGTATAGCTAAGGTATCCTTTAGTCTCTTGACATCTAGGGTTCATACCTAGGTAAACCAGAAGGCTATTTCCAGGTCACCTTAGACGGGCTTGGAAGTTAACCCTTGTTGAAAGTGTAGGAGGGCGGTGGTGATTCCTCAGCTTGTGCCTAAGAACCTCTTCAAGGATGCCAAGTAACCATTTTTCATATTTCTTTGGGAAAGCATATCTTTTACCCTTGCTGACTGTTGAGACTTTAGGAATTTTTGTAGTGATTTCTTTGTGGTTTTTCTGTGTTTAGACAACCTTAGGGTTTGAATTGTCAAATTTACAATCATGGAGGACTAACCTATTAGAAGGTCACGAAGGTTGCAAAACCTTCCTCCTCTCATCACATTGGACCTCCACCTCCACCTCAAAGGCAGAGATTGGACACGAACGGTTCATTTGAACCGTTAGGAGCAAGTGAAGTTCCAGGTGAACCAGCACTTAGAGCTAACCGTTTTGATTTTAATATAGTTGAGATAGAAGACTTGCAAGCTGAAAAGTTTGCAAGGAATTTTAATACACCCTTGACTGACTTAAATGATCCTGTGATCATCTAGGTTAGGCCTTTTGATTCACCTATTTTAGGCGTCCCTATGGGCAGGATAATGTCTACTATGGGAGAAATTTCTTTTTCTTTCACCTCAGCCTTTTTGGCTGAAGGAGTATTACCTCCCTCAGTAAGTGCCCCTAGATCTAACATACCTACTATGCCATTGACTCCAGTGAGCTGGGTGGTCGAACCGCCGGTTCGCACAAGCCTAGCAGGTGCTTCTGGTGACATGGTTACTGGGATCCCCAGTATACCTACTGTTCCTTCCTCCTTCGAACACACTGGCCAGAGCGGTCTGGTAGGATCCTCGGCTTTCATCTAAGGATTTCCTTGGAATGGGGGGCATATTCCCCCATCCACTCCATACATAGGTCCATCACCTTCTTATGTAGGAGTGCATTTTGGAAACACTACCTCTTACAAACAAGGTTTACAAACTCCGGTCTCAGCCTCGTTCACGAGCTCTCCCTTTTCGTTGTTCAGCGGAGGGATACCTGCTCCCTTTTTTCAAACCTCAGTTTTGACTAGGATGGCCTGAACCTCGTATACTACACCTCCTACCCACAATCCTATGGCTTATGGATGGAATCCATTTCAAATTAATCCATCCACTTCGCAACCGGTGGCAGCGGCCAACCCCACCTTTACATATGGTCATTCGGGGGCAAGTCCCTCTAATCCCCAGATTGGAACTTCTAGTGCTCCCGTGCGACCCAAGCTTCCTTTCCTGGAAACATTAAACTTACCAGATTTGTCAAAATTGATGAATTAACTGATGAGGCATGACCCCTCGTGGCCACCTGTCCCCACCAAATTGCCATCGAACATCCGTAAATTTGAGGGCAAAGTTAGTGAATATCCTAGGGCTCATGCCACCACTTTTCATTTATGGTGTTCTTCTAATTCATTGAATGAAGATTCAATTAGGTCGAGGCTGTTCCAAAGAACTTTAATAAATACTACAGCAAAATGGTACATTGAGTTGCCTTCTGCTACGTTCAGTATTTTTTAGGACTTGGCTAGTGCATTCCTTAGCCACTTTCAGCTTCTAGTCTGATACAACTTCGGAACAGACTTGTTATCTACCTTTAGGCAGAACAAGGCTACCCACATCTAAGATCATATCCAAAAGTGGAGGAGGCGAAAGAGCCTTATAAAAGCCATTATTCCTCTTGATTTCTTACTAGAGTGGTTCCTTAAATCCCTGTTGCCTTACATATCTAAGGACGTATCCACTTTAGGAGTGATGAATGAAGAAGAAGCCATTCTCATGGCCCAGTAATTGGATTTGATTTATTCACAATATGGGATATTGTATGAGATTATCCATGAAGCACGAAGGCCTACCCACGATGCAAACAAACCCTAGCATGGACCCCATGCCAATGGTGTGGTTGGGTCCGTAAACTCTCCCACTATAGAGTCTTTAGCCAAACAAATTCATCAGTTGTGCATCAAGCATTCTATAGTGGAGGTAGCAAAGGCTACCCCCTCCCCCCAAAGTGCAAATGTTTTTGCACAAACCTCTCAGAAGAGAAAACAACAGCCCGGTGGGAAGAAGAAGAGAGGAAATAAAGGGGAGGGAAATGAAAACAAGTAGAAACCCGCAAACAATGCTAAATATCTCAAACAAACCTGCAAACAAACTCACAAACAAACTCACAAACAAACCCGCAAAATCGTGTACGTATGTGAATATATCCATAGCATATCACGTACTGTACGTGAGTATTGTCATTGCAACCTGTGTACAGAACTATACGCAGGTTTCCCTTATAGCAACTTATGTGTCATACATGGGTTTCCAGTATAAATACTTGCGTATGCCTCCATTCTACATTAAAAATAATATAACATGATTAATGGATATTTGTTAAGCCCTAATCATTAACTATCTTAACTGTCTCAACCTTCGAAACTGCTCTATTTCCCTAAGTATAAATAGAGGCCTTGGGGATGGCATAAATCAATCATACTTGGAGAGCAAAGTTATGCTGGTGGTATATCTTCAGAAGTCTTTGGAGCAGCAGAACTCAAAATCCTTTGGTTGCAGAGGAGTCCTTGTTTCAGGCATTGGGTTGTACACTTATCTCATTCACTATTGTTAATAAAGAGAATCCTTCTTCCAACTTTGTGTCGAGTCTCTTTCATGTATCATGGTTTGATGAATATTTATGATTAAGCACTCTATATATTGTTTATCTAACTTTTCATATATACATGTATAATATTGTACTTGGAGGATTTGATCTTTGCAGGTGAAGGCGGTGCATCCCTGAAAGCTTTGGAGAGTAGCAGAGCAAGAGAAGACAAATCTTGGATCAACCGTCATTAATCGGGTGAGTTCATCATATCTTCCTATTTCCTTTCTATACTTTAAAGCTGATTTTATGCAAGTTTTAAGAGTAAGTTGGTAACCCCAGACCCTCGGTTATAAGGGTGTTTATTCCTGAACAACAGGGTCTGAAATGTTTACCACGGAAACTAAAGTCCATGCACTATCTAGAACATCTTGCAAAATTTAATTTGAACCTTTGTATCCTGAGATATAGCAATTCTACATAGGTGTCCTATTTAGGGATGAATCCTGGAAGAGGCTAGAACCCTGATTTGGAGGAATCATATACCCCATAATATAGTGAATCTAAGGCTGAAATTTGTACACAAGGTACATCAGGAGTTTAGCTTCAGCCTTTGAAAAAATTTCCCGCTAATACTTCTTCAATCCTGAGATATAGTGAATGTACCAAAACTACCAGTTTTAGTATTTTAGGGTTTTTCAGGCCCAGGGTTGAACTAGGGTTTGACTTTCTCAGAGTTTTACTCAACCAAAACTCTCAACCTTTGTCTCTAAATTTCAAATTTGAGGAGGAGAGAAATCCTATGTTGGGTTCATTCAAAAATTCCACTTCTCTGAAAAGAACTAATTTCCTGCAGCAAAAACTAAAAATGTCTGAAATCAAATTCGGCTTCGACAAAAAGATGCACCCTTCAATGGAGAGTTAGCCTAGTCTCCTTTTTCTAATGGATTGTGGAGAGAGACCCAAAAAGTAAGAATCCCTAGATTCTGCACCTACACAGTGTCTTCTTCTTAGGTTAGCTCTAATACCATGTTAGATTTTTATGATTTAAGACATTATGATCTTAGAATCTTATATGAGAGAATAACATGCACAACAATAATCATAAGAGACAAGAGACATAAATAATTTTCCTCAGGGAAACCATAAAGGAGAAAAACCTGCAGCTTCCTTAGAGATAGAATGAGAACCATTAGCAAAAGTAAAACTAAAAAACATAAAGATGATCTCCGATAGATGATCTCTCTCTCACTTATGCCAGCACTTCCTCTCTCACTCATGCACCCCAGCTAAGTGAGTGTGTGTATGTAGAAATGAGAAGAGCCTCACTTCTATTTATATTCTTTTGTTCACTTTATTTCCACTCCAACAAGTCAGCCTCACTTAACAATTACTTACCAGGCTCAAATTCTCTAGGAGAGTCTAATAACCCTAGTGCCCCACAACTGTGGGGACTTTATCCCCCTGATCAACAAGGAGGGTTAACCTCAACTCAATTATGGGGACTATTGCCCCAACTTACAATGGAGGGTTAACCTCATTTCTTTTACATGACTTTATTATATTAATAGCTCTCCCGATAGGAACATCGGGGTATAATATAAGATATACAAGTGAATACCTTCCAAAGTTACAAATACATCAACATGATTTTCTTGTTTGGATTTTCAAGTCCATGACTGATCCATAACAAGCTTGGGAGGAGATACATCATCGATCTTACTTCCTCCCACATATTGAACAGATCGAGCATGACGAATTTAGGATGACATTAAGTGAGAGTGTTGGTCATCACGTGATCCCATTAGGTAATCATGGTATATATTTCGAAGGTAACATTGTGAACTTATCCCCTACGATTCTGATCAACATCTCTCAGATTCCTGGTAAAATAAAGAATGTTTACATTGGTGCGGATGGCTCACCCGATGAAATCAAGAGATACACCAATCTCTTTAAAGAATTTTGTGACATCTTTCCTTGGTCCTATGAATAGATTCCAATAATTGACCCTTGCATTGTCAAACATGAGATAAAGAAACTGCTCAAAGCCAGTTTCATCTATCTGATTCACTTAACTGAATGGGTATCCAATATTGTTCCAGTTGATAAGAAGAAGGGGACCATCCATGTGTACACATATTTTGGATTCCTAAATAAGGATTTTCCTAAAGGTAATTTCCTCATACCATTCATTGAGCATATTTTGGATGTGTGTGCATGGAGAAAAGTTTTCTCGTTTATGGATGGCTTTTTGGGGTACAACCATATACAAATTAAACCTGAGGATCAACATAAGACTGTGTTTATTTGTCCTTGGGGTATGTTTGCATATCGAAAAATACCTTTTGGCCTTAAAAACACCAGATCCACTTTTCAATGGGCTATGACTTTTTCTTCCCATGACCTCAAGCATAGTATTGAGGTTTATTTGGATGATTTAGTTTCTCACTCTCGTCTAAGGGTGGATCAACCGAATCATTTACGCTTTGTCTTTGAAATATGTCATTGTTATAAAATTCAGTTGAATCCTCAAAAGAGTATATTTTATGTGAAATTTTTTTGTTTTTTGGTATTCTTGTGTCAAACGACAGGATTAGGGTCGATCCACTAAAGGTTGAGGAAATACTCCATTTGTATCCACCATGCACAATTTGACATCTTCAGAGTCTCCAAGGGATAGGAAATTTCTTACATTGATTCGTTGACAATTACACCAATTTGATCAAGTGGTTTATGCACTTATTGAAGAAGGGTTCTATGTTCATATGGGATGAGCGAGCCTAGGATTCCTTCGACGCCCTTAATAAATCCTTGGAATTGGACCCCATTCTGAGTCCACCTGACTATAGCTGTGATTTTTTGTTATATGTGGTCGTGTATCAAAATACAATTGGTATGGTTCTGGTACAGGTAGATGATGAGCTCCAATATAACAATATCTATTATCTTAGCTAAAATCTCATTCATGTTTAACTTTGATATATTCACATCGAGAAGATTCCTTAGAGACTGTTCATGCCGTCAAATGGTTGAGACACTTTATCTTACTTCTTCATACTACCACTGTAGCTCACATCAATAAATTTCAGTTTGTCTTGACCAGATGAATGATTGGGGGGGAATATAATAAATGGATTTCCATATTTAAATATTTCAACCTAGAATTTGTTTCAGGAAAATAGAAGAAGCCATCAATATTTGTTGATTTTATATCTGATATCCCTAGTATGGATGAATAAAGGATTCATGAGGATTCATTCGTGGATGAACATATTTTCCTCATTTCGATTGTTGACCCTTGGTATGGTGATATCATCATATATCTGCATACTTTCAAGGTTCCATCTCACCTCTTGAGGGATGAATGGTGATTCCTACATCATAGTTCTAATAACTACCTTTTTATCGGTGACGCATCGTATCACCATGGGGTGAATTCCATCTTGCATCATTTTTTAACTCACGAAGAGGATGGGACTACGTTGAATGATTTCCACTATGGGGCATGTGGAGGTCATTTGTATGGGCTTGATAAAACCAAAAAATACTTAGAGGGGGTTACTATTGGTTTTCGATCTTCAAATATTTTTTTAATGTGGTCAAGCAATTCCACCCTTTCTAGGTGTTTGCATGAAATATGTGCTCGCACCGACCCCATTATATCCTATTATCACCCTCAGTCCCTTCACTAAATAGGGTTGGAGTTTATGGATTGAAACTGAACATCAATTCGGGGTCATAATCACATTATAGTTGTCTTAGACTACTTCACAAAATGGGAAGAGGCTATTCCTACAATTAAATCCGATGGTGAGACGATCGCTCACTTTGTATTCAACCATATTATCACTCGGTTCATAATCCCGAAGCATCTTGTCACTAACCATGGAAGGAACTTTTAGAATAAGATGATGATGAAATTATATTCAAAACTAAGGTATAAGTAAGAACACTCTTCTTATTATTACACTCAGTGAATGGACAAGTTGAAGTTGTTAACAAGTCCCTTAAGGACATTTTACAAAGAACAATCGTACAAAGAAAAAATAAATAGAATTTCATGCGTTACTTTGGTTTTTGGGATTATCAAACTGTAGTTAATAATTCCACTGGATTCTCTCATTATCAGCTAGTACACGGAGTGGAGTCATTTTTTCCATTTGAGTGCAAGATTCCTTCATTAAAACTATCCATAGAGTTTCTACTTGGCACTTCAGAGTTAGAAGAACATATAGTCCACTTATAGCACCTGGATGAGTAACATTAGGATGTTGTAGTGGCTCTAGAGGTGAATAAGCACCGTGTTAAAGCCCAATATGATAATTTTTTCTATCCCCATTAATTCAATGAAGGTGACTTGGTCCTCTTGTATAGTTTGTTTTTTGTTCTTGTAGTGTTATCAGTTTATTTACATGCTTCCTCTTTTGTGGAAGATGTCGATGGGATCTTCAAAATATTGAGGATTCGTTGATGGTGCCATCTTCCACACCCATAACTTAGCTTCAACTTTTTGGGTTATCTATGCACCTGAGGTTCAGTTGGTGTCTTTGGGAGGTGTGTGTCTTTGATTATAATAATGTTATTGAGTATAGCATTCTGATTGAATTATTACGTGATTCCATTTCTAATGGTGTCTGATCTGTTGAGTTTTTATTTGACTCTCAATTAGTGGTGTCACAATTAAATGTCATGTACCATATCAGGGATCCTACGTAGGCGTACCCCATATGTGGGTTAGATTGTTCAGATGATTGGCCAATGTAGTCATATGTTATCAATGGGTGCTTAAATCATTATTTCATCAATTACATAATCATATGATTCAATCATGCATCATAAGCATAAACATCACATCAAAAGAGACACGAGAATATATGTAATTTTGATCTTTATTTATTGTACATGTAATACTACACTTTTCTCGATTATAATTAGCACCAACTAATGAAAAGAGCACCAACTCTCATAACATGACCTGTTGTAATCAGTTAGATTGCAAGGTTACTAGTAATACACATAAAGAATCATATAAACATAACAGATGCAAGAGACAAGAATAGTGGATAGAATAAAAAATTATATTACTCAATACACATGTGGGTTCATACAATAAACCGAACCAAGTTCTTATCTGGCTCAATAGCCTATATAAAAAATTTACAAAATAGTTATAGTAACTAACTGTTGGTTCACCTACTTACACAAAGGATAAGGTTGACCTAATCTACAATTAGTCAACTAATGAGTCTAGTCGGTTAAACCGACTAGCTCCTCCAACATCTCCCCCAGGAACAAAATCTTTCTTTGTCCCAAAGAAACAGGGGAAGTGGCAAATTGTCTGTCTCAAGTAGTTTCTAAAATTGATTTGTCATGGACTATGTTGTCTGATTAATGGTCGCTTTTGTATCCAAATCTTCACAATGGCTTGCGTTGTAACTGATAACTGGTGTTGAAATTCTTCCCAATTGCGGAGTACTTTCTGGATATCTCTCTTCAAGGTTGTGAGGCTCCACAAGTTCAACATCTTCTGTTGTATCGACAAGTCCAAAATATTGCTCATGTCGGGGCCTAAAAATTGTGCTTTCTCCTCTGTAGTGTCAAGTTGTCTCTTCATATGCGAACGAATCTTGTCGAGTTTCTCCAAGCTAGGATTGGATTGACTTATCCATTGGTGTGCTTGTTTCTTGATTTTGTCCAGCTTTTTTGTCTCTAATACAAGTTGGTCTTGAATTGTTTTATTCATCGCTTATGTATCTCCTTGTTGGATTTGTAATGATTTAATGAGCTCATGCATATTCCTCACTTGCTGAAATACTTGGCCATAATAGGTGAGACAAATTCTTAGGAGTTCCTCTGTGACAATAGATTCCTCCAAATGTTCTTTCAATACTTCATGCTCTTATGAGAACGTTGTATACTGATTTATTAACAATACAAAGGTGTATTCCATATTATCTTCCTTATTTTCTTGTAGTTTAGTTTGAAGGCTAGAAATGACACTTTCAAAAAGTTGGTATGCTTTTTCCAATCATCTGTCGGTGTTGGATCCTTCTAGTACTAGAATGAATTGTTGTGCCAAATCCCTGCATCTCGTTAGAAATTCCATTTTCTATGTTTTGAGTTGTTCAATTTGTACATGTCTTCCTTCTTTCCTTAATCTGGATTCTTTATTGAGGGACTCCATCTTTTGGTCCAATTCTTCATCTATGATCTTGTGTGTATCCATCGTTGTCTTCAACCCTTTCCAAGACAGGTGGATGGGTGATGGTATCTTCTGTTGTGTTGACTATATTTGTTATTGTTCCTTTTATTTTATTTTTCTCTCTTTTCTATCTTTCCTTTTTCACCACATTTCGTTTCTATTTTGTGCTTCATCTGCTTCTGTCAGTGATGGTCCTGTCTGTGGTTGTTCTTTTTAACTGCTTGGTATGTTGGGGTTTACTAACTATGTTTCAGGGAGGGGATCAGTAGATGGTTGTGTACTTGAGGATGGTGTGGAGGATGGAATTGTGGCTAATGGTGGTGTGGGCGAGGGTAGTCGTTCTGAATTTGATGGAGGGTTTGGGATGGAATATATTGGTATAGGGTTTTTGACCACTAGTAATGAGTCGACAGGTTCATTAGGCTCGACATATTCTATGATATCGACCATTTCTTGATTTATTGCTAATACTTCAACTTGGTTATTTGTGACAAGTTCATCTAAGATGGATCCTTAATGTTCTTCATTAATAGGAAGTAAGGTATTTTTGGTAGATGGTATGATTGATGAGATGTATGCTTCCACAACCTCAGAAGTTCTGTCGGGATTTATTTGAAATGTGGATTTAATGACTCCCACAATCTATTATTTTGGTACAAAAATTTGTGGTTGGTCAACGGGTTGGGGAATTGCGAGAATTTTTGGTGAGGGGCCTGAATTGACAATTGGTTTCATTATATTTAGTTGTTGACATACAGAAAAAGGTTATGAATTTGGTCGATAAAATATTGAAGGTCAGAATCATTATCAAATTTTGTGTGAAGTCTTTCAGATAATGCTTGCATGTGTGGGATTGTTGGGGTAACATATGTCGGGTTTGGTACTGCTTATTGGACTATCTGGGTTGGGGATGGAGGTGGTGGACTAGTGGTTATATGAACAGACTCAAACTTAGGAGGGGTGATGAATATTGCCTTATTTTCTCTTAGCTGCTTTGCTTCTTCTTCAATGAATTTTTTGAACTAGTCTTCAATAGATATCTTACTCTTAGCAACACCCTCTAATATTTCAGCAGCTCTAGCATGCAGCTCATCCTCATCATCAAATTCCTATGAGAGAATAATTCTGTGTTTCCCTTTTCCTTTAACCGGGATTCTTTTCTTCTTTCAAGATTTAGATATTTCCACATCTAGTTGTCATATATTATGTTGTGTCATAGCATACTCCAGCGATAAGTTGTCGGATTGCGTTTCCTCATCTATTTGTTTTACCTCCTCCTCCTGTTGTGTCGGTTCAATTTGTTGTTGTGTCGGTGGTACTATAGCTACTTGAAGATTGTTTACTTATTATGTTGGGGTGTCTTCTAGGGTAAAAGTGCTGACATGAATATGTACTTCATAATCCTCCTCTTTTTCCTGGCCAGTTAAGGGCTCAACAATCGGTTGATCATTTTTATTTGCAGTGACTGGTGTGGTTATATTTTGTTATATTGTTAGGATAGTTTTGTGAATATATCCTCAAATGATAGGTGGTAATCAAGAGTCTCATCCTTTCCTATGAATCCTTGCATGAAACAAACTACTGTGTGGTCCAATTATAACTAGATATGTGTTGTCGGAGGTAAACTTGTTTGGATATTCTGTGGTACTCTCCATCTGGTTGTTTTGATTTTTAAATTTTGGAACCAAGTGTCTAACAAGACCTTGGACACTTCTATCTCCTAATAATTCCAATCCATTGAAAATGGTTTGAAATTTCACATACCAAATCTTGTCGGCTCAAGGAATTGTGGGTCTCCAATAGGTCATATATAGTACATTGCAATCCATATGATTTGATATGGGAATCTGATTGTTGCACCTTCCTCCTAACATTTTATACAGATATTATTGATAAGGCCATCTAGGTATTGCGCCCAGTGGTAAGCTTCTATTGTTTCTGCCACATTTTCGACGGCTTCCAACATGTCGAGTCTTAAATCACATCCATGCCCTGTAGTTGTTATTCCTGTAGAGACAATCTTTGCTACTATCTTGGTTGTAGTGTATTGAGTCTGGCTGATTACCATTCCTTTATAATTTTTCCTTGTTGGAGCCCCTGTTATCTTTTTGACCAATCATGCCTTTTATCCTACGGGAACCGGTTCACCTTTGTTTAATAGTCCTATAAGTTTATAGATGACCTCGCCAGACACTTCTATAGGTATGTTGAAGTAGAATTTTCCCGTTTGGTACCTACCAACAATGAAATTTGCAATAATCTCCTTCATTCCCCTAAAGCTTTCCATGAGAGGTGCATTGAGGTAGTGTAGAATGGTGTTGGCACTCACTTTTTGAGCTTCCAGCGTCATTTTATTGTCTTTGTACATCTGTTGTTTGATTTCTTCCCATAAATGTGACCATGAGGATTCGAGGATTTTCCCTTTGCGGATGTTGTCCAGCCTTTGCATCAATGGGGTTGCAGAAGTTTCTAACTCTTTCGTTTTGCTGGTTGTATATCTTTCCTTTTTTCAGTGCCATTTTATCGGTAAAATGCTCTGGTTCTTGCACAGGTATCTTAGTCTCGGGATTCTAATAGCTATGTCTTTCTAGTTCTTCATAGAATGATGTGAAGTATTCATCTAATGTAGTATTTAAAGGTGGGGCGGGTGATGATCTGGTCGATGAAGATATTAATGGAATATTTGACTGTGAAATATGCTATTTTGAGGGTTATTTTAATGTGCGCTGGTTTTGGCACTCCGTTTATCAGTGATCATGATGATTTTATTGGACCGATGGAACTTATTTTTGTTGATATGTATCATTGTTGTGAGAATGTTGGTGGAATGGGAGGTATTCTTCATGTCAATGGTTATGTTGTTGGTGGCTATTTCTTCTAAATGGTATTTTGTTAATTCCTTCTTGAGAGTTTATCCAAGCCCTTGTCATTATTATTTTGATGAATTGTTTATTTTGTAGTTTTTAGTTTTTTATGGTTTTTATAGATTTTTTCAATTTTTATTAACAGTTATCAAACCAATTTTTTTTAGTTTTCGTATCATTTTAGTCGAGCATGATTAACAAGCTTCTGAAATACTTTTCCTTATAATTTTCTCAGTCAGACTGATCCATTGGAATTGATTTCTTCGACAATATAAGGTCCCAACCACTCTGTATGTAGATTTTTCGGCTTACCTTTTACTTGAATGTTATACAACAATGCAAGGTCTCCAACCGACAAGTTTTTGTTTTTCATGTTCCAATCATGCCATGCTTTCTATTGTTTCTTTTGGATCTCTTGGTGTTGTATAGCGATTAGTCGATGTTCCTCTAACTTAGCTAGTTTTATTAGTCTCACTTTCTTAGCCTCTTCGACATTAATTTGTAATATGTCGATGATTACCAGTGTCTATTGTTGAAAATGTAGGGGGAGACTACTTCCTGCCCATAGAGAAATCTAAAACATGTCTATTCTATGGATCATTTATATGTTGTTCTATGTGTCCATAGGACAGTGGGATTTTTCTCATCCCAATCATATTTATCTGTATTGCATATCTTTGTTAAGCCTCTTGTCAAAGTTTTTTTGAATGCTTCAGTTGCACCATTAGACTACGGATGGTAAGTTGTGCTCCTTCTATGTTCCATTTTGAACTCGTATGTTAAAGATGCAATAGTTTTGTTGATGACGTGTGACCCCTAATTGCTGATTAAAGTTAATGGACAACCAAATCTGGTAATAATATTTTTGTATATAAATTTTGTGGCTACTTCACTAGAACAGGTTTTGACGGGTTCTGCCTCTTCCCATTTATTAACATATTCGTCTGCTTTTATAATATAGTGCGCTCTTGACCTTCTATCAAGTATTGGGAATGGTCCTATAAAGTCGATCTCCCAAATTTTGAATGTTAAACTTGGATTTACTAGTATTAAGGGCATCTCAGTGACTGGTAGGGGTCTACCTAATCGTTGACAACGATCACATTTACTGACAAATTTTTGATAGTCATAGTACAATGTCAGCCACCATAGTCCTGATTGTTGGATCTTATTAGCAGTCGTGTCAGACTGAAAATGTCCTTCAACTAAGACATAGTGTGCTTCATGCATTATTCTCTCTCTTTCATGCTCTAGAATGCATCGATGGAGTACCTCGTCTAAACCAAGTTTATATAGGAACCTATTTATTAGGCAATAAGGTGCAACTTTCCTTGCTAATACTTTCTTATTTTTGGCACTCATTCCTTCTGGTGATTGTTCGTTTTCCAAGAATTATTCTATCTCTTCTAGTTCGAAAGGTACAGCTTCTATAACAGATGTGCATCTGGTAGATCATCTTAACCTCCTGTCGGATCCTCTCCCGTGTTGATTCTCGACAAGTGGTCAAGTCCAACATTTAACTTTCACAGTCGAACTAAAAATTCGAATTCAAATTCAAATTCTTGAAATAACAAGAACCAATGACAGATTCTTCCATGATGTAGAGACTTGTTTACTAGATATTTCAATGCTTGGTGATCAATGTAAAATATAAAGGGGTTTTCTAATAGATAATGTCTATATTTTTGAAGTGAAAAGACCATTCCTAATGATTCCATTTCTTTCGTGAAGTAATTACGTTCTTCTTTGTTTAATTTGCTGCTACTGTATGCAATTGGATAGTCCATTCCATCATCTCCTGGTTGTGTCATTATTGCACTGATTTATATCCTGGATGTGTCGATCTGTACATGAAATTTTACTGACCAATTAGGAAATCAGAGAATAGGTGCTTCGACTATTTTTTTCTTTAAAGTGTCAAAAGATGCATCGCATTCTTCAGTCCATTCATATTCCTGATTTTCTTTTAATAACTCTTCTAAAGGATATGTCATATCTGAGTAATGGCGAATAAATTTCCTGCAGTATTCTGTATGCCCCAATAAAATTCTAACTTGTTTTGGGTTAAATGGAGGTTTCAAGTCGAGAATGATTTTTATTTTTGCGATCAACCTTGATTCCCTCTTTGCATACAATATGTCCTAGTAGAATTCCTATAGGGGTTGCAAATATAAATTTATTTATGTTAAGTTATAGCTAAATTTGTCGGCATCTTTCTAACATTAGCGTTAGCCATTTGCAGTGATCTTTTAACATGGAGTAAATTGTCCAATCGTCAAAATATACAACCATTGTTTTATAGGTGTATTCCTGGGATGCTTTAACTACTATTATTGAGTATATAGTTGGTGCATTTTTCATACCTAATGGCATGAATTTATAACCGAATGAGACAAATTCACACACGAATGTTGTTTTCTTTTGATCCTCCTTGGAAATCGGCACTTGATTATATCTTGAAAATCCATCTATAAATGAGTAGCACTCATTTCCTGCAACCTCATTGAAAATTTCATCTGCAAAAGGAGTTGGGAATGGGTATGTTAGGGTGACTTTGTTTAGCACATGAAAATCTACACATATTCTCAATCTTGTTGGGTTGTGCTTCTTTGGTTGTATGACCATTGGACTTTCCCATTTTGACTGGTTGATAGGGTAGATAATTCTAGCTGCTAACATATTGTCTATTTATTTTTTCATTATCTCCTTATATTTATGAGCAAGTTTGTAAAGTTGTTTCTTTATAGGTCTTGCATCAGGTTTAATATCAATCTTCATTTTGACCATTTTCTTAACTAAACCTTTAAGGTCTTTATAATCCCATGCAAAGACATCCTAAAATTCTTTTAGTAGGTTAACTATTTATGTTGTCTTCTCCCCGTTCCAGTAATATCCTATACTTTCCATTTTTGGTCTATCATCATTGGAGATATCAACTTATTTTTTTTAAACCTTTGCGTCCATCCATTCTAGCACCTTGCTTTCATTAATTTGTTGAATTCCTTCCTTGAATTGTGAAAATGATGCTAGGAAGTCTTCTGCTGTCATTCGGACAGGATCTTCTTTTTCGGTTGATTCGACCTTGAATATTGTTGTAATTGGTTTCGTCGTTTCTGGATGGTCATATTTCCATTGAAATATTTGTCCACTTGTACATTCGGTTTCTAGTCAAAGTCTTGTCGACTATGGTATTTTATTTGACCTAATATTATGACATGATTCTTTTCATCAGCTGTGATTTTTTTTCGAACTATTATTAACAGTCAGTTTTAGGAATGTTTTTAGCTTCTTTGTATCTTCAACTAGTTGGTCATCTTCCGGTATGAAATTGAAGTCCTTGGTGAATTTTTCTTTCAGTTCATTCGATACGAACGTTTCTCCTCATGCTTCCTGTTACCCCCTAAGTTATACATAGTGGTTTTTTATCAAGTGAGCCTGGTGAACCAGACAAATATTTTTTGTTCATACTTCAGAAGTCCTTGGGAAGTACTTCTAGGAAGTTCTTTGTTGTACTATATCACATGTTCATACCCCTTGAGGGAATTGTAATACATTTTCTTGCATGATAGTGTTGTAAAAGACTCGGTATCTTAGAATTTATTTGTCAACCCAATCAGCCCAGGGTGTTTTTTCCCTTGGTTATTATTGGTTTTTGAATAAACAATTGATAATTTCTAAGTTTTTCACCCAATACCTCCAAAGTTGGGGTGGTCGGCTTGGCATTTAGGCCTATTGAGACTATTAGAGTCTATGTGTCAATGTATAAACATGCTAGGCATCATGGTTGAGTCATATAAAAATGTCTAAGTCCCCCTAGGTTTTTTAATTTTTTTAAATTTTTTCAGTGTTTTTTATTAAAATTTAATTTTTCCAAAACATAGGCTATTTTTTAATAGTTTAATTGGAAAAATTGGTTTTGTAATGAAAGTGGGCTCTGAAGTTGTTGGGCCCAGAAATGACCCCTTTTTGACCACCCTTATCTACCTCTTTTTGCGTCATCCTACTCTATTTTGCATACCAAACAAATGTGTTTCCTTCAGGTGGTCCCTCAAGTCATGCAGGTATGGTTAATCATTGTCTTATTTTATTAATGCTTAGGATTGTAGTAATCTTGGATCCAAATCTTAAATTATTCTAACATATGGTGGTTTTATAAAGATAATTTAAGATGTAAATAATACATGTGTATCGGGTCGAACATGCCAAAGGAGGGATGGATATTCACTGCTGAGTTGATTGCCATCCATTCTATCGTTACCCAAAGAACGCGGTCCAAGGGTAGTTGCAACATACTGCGACATATTTGGAGGCAATGGTGCACCACTGGTCAAAATTAGCTGCAATTCATGAAGTATCTTCTCAATTAATCCTGATCATTATTTATGGCTCGAATAACAAATTCCCCCATATCTTCTTCTCTTATCTTGCCACAACTGTAATAGCTCATTGTAATTAGGGAAGCCTGAAGATCAAAGATCTTCATGGCTGCCTGATAATAGTAGGAAGATGTTATACTTGTAACCGTATAAATACTGGGAACTATTCTAAGCCAGGGGTTGAACTTTTAACCAAATCATTGTATTAGTTGTGACCAAGGTTGTGTGTTCATTTTCCATTTTTAATACAAGGAGTTTGATTCTTCAAATCTTGGTGTTTTAACGTGTGTTACTTCCAACATCTCTATGTGAAGACTGGGCTCGCCTTCCCATAGGGATTTATGAGTTAATTAGGTATTGTACTTATTATGTTGTGTTATTTTGTGATAACTTCCTTTATTTACGGTAAGCTGCAATAGTTATTGATTGCTCTGTGTTAATTGAATGATCAGTAATTGCATCTCTTGTAAAACTACAGTGGTGTGGTGTGTCAGTCGACTGTATAGGTTATTTTTCTTTCATGCAACTGTGTGATAGTTGTAAAATCCCTATTCATCCCTAGTTCTTTCAATTACTGTTTTCTTTAGGTCCTTGCAGTTTGTTCCTTCGCACTTATAATTACAGAATTTAATTCCTGTAATTTGAATTTCTAGAATAGCTGAATTTAATTCCTGTACTTTGAAATTCTAGAATAACTGGTCAAAATAGTTGGATGGATTTTTAGATGGTTTGGTAATTAGGGATTTTACTTTCTACAAAAGTAATCTAGATTTTATTTCCTGAATATTTTAATTCTAGATTAAGAATTGTAAGAAGGTAATTGTGATTGTATTCTTGAGAGAGTAAATTAGATTAAGGGATGAGTGTGGATGAACAAGAAAGTAGGATCATTTACTTACAGCATCAGCTACCTAGTTTTTAAAGCATATATAGTGGATATTATCCTTGAAATAAAAGACTTACCTAGGTTGACAATTTATATTGAACACTCTGTATGTTGGCTTTAATTAACTTGCATATAGGGTGCCCAACATTTTGGCATCGTTGCCAGGGAGGATGAGTATTAGACACTATTGTAGTTGCATCGAGTAATTATCTTTATTCATTCATATTCAGTTTTTTTTTTTAGTTTGCATGAATACAAGAAGGGTATAGCGTGACCATCTTATAAATCCCAAAACCCCACACAACACTAACGTTTCAGGTGGTCGAGGCCGAGGGTGAAATCCAACATTGGGGAGAAGAACATTCATTGACGACCTGGTTGATAGAACCAATTCTTCTACTAGGGATCGCTATCAGGAAACACCTATCAGAAGAAGCCCTGTCACCCCTGGAGTGCCAGCGTCAGTATCTACAGTGGAGAACACATGAGGCACTGTAACACCCTCGGATACCCCTGCAGAGGAAGACAGAGTTAGTACTGCAGGATCACCTGATCGAGATTTGATCTATCACATTAACAGGAAGGTTGTGACTGAATAGGAGTGGACATAGTTCCATCAGAAATTCAACAACTAGTGGAAGGACAAAGAGGATAAAACATAAGAAAATATGAGTAACAGATGTGATCCTGAAGAGGAAGAAGAAATGGGAGAAAATCATCATTATGAGGGTAATTCTCTACCTGAAGGGGCGGTGGCTACACTTTAGTTCCCAATTAAACATCCAAAAGGGATAGCCCCCATGAAAAATATATCGCCTTCGGTATTGCCTCTCTTTTATGGAAAAGAGGCAGAGGATGCATACGATTTTCTTTTCAAATTTGACATCCTCTGTTCCAGCTATGACTACACCACCAATGCACAAAAGCTGAAAATTTTCCTGCCACTCTGAAGGACAATGCATTACGTTGGTTATGAGCCTGGGAGGTGGAACTGTCACTAACTAGGACAGGATGAAATAGTTGTTCCTGGAGAAATATCAGAAGTATTGCAATACCAAGGATAAGAGAGAAGAACTGTTTAAAATGTTACAGAAGGACAATGAAATTTTGAAAGATTTTGTTGAAAGGATTTTATATAATGTGTAGAGAGCTAGACAAGCTAATAAGGGGTTAGATGTGCTCAAAATAATCCTACTTCATGGTATTAGGGATGATTTCCTAGACATGTTAAACCTGTTAGGAAAGGGGGATATCTCTAAGGAGTCCTTTGAAAATATCATGGAACTGTACAAAACGTACTCCAGGGGGTCTTCCAGGAATAATAGATGGGACAAATGTGACAAATTAGAACATGATGTCTTCGACAGAACGCAGAATTAATCTAATGGAGGGGCCACCTATGCAAAGATAGGAAATCTCCTCAAAAATTTCAAAACAGAAATTATGATCTCCATCTCCTCGAAAATAGATGTCCTGAGGGAAAAGTAGAAACAAGCAATAGAGGATCTCACACTAGGTGTATTATTCCCTAGATGTAGGAAGAACCACCCTATGAAGGAGTTCTCGCTCGACAAGGTAGAAGTGTGCCAGCTGTGCGAGCTGAACCATGACACAAAAGAATTCCCGTCACTACCTCAAGTGAAGGCTATTCTGCAAGCATCAACTCCAAAAGTGGTACTAGCTTACTTTATTGCAAAAAAAAAGCCCTGGTAGCCTCGAAATCAAGGTATGACTCTAGACTTGTTTCCATTTCCTAATAACATAAATAATTGGAATAATCTATAGCATATGAATAAAAAATTCCGTTCATCTTATTCTAATCCTCAATGGTACCCCTCTTAACCTTCAATGAAAAATTTTAACTCCTAGAACCCCTGGGAACAGCCACCAAACCAACAAAATCCTTGGTCTCTTGGATGGAGGAATTTCCCTCTAGGGAACCAGTTTCCCCATAAACAACCCCATCCACAACTTCCACATCAAACATTTCCTCAACAACCATACCCTCCTCAATATCCTCATCCTTATCGGCAGTCACAGCTGCAAATCCAGAATAATGTTGTCCCCAATATGCCGATACGACCTCACCTTCCTAATCAACCTAACCCTAACCCAAATAATAAAGTAATCCATCAGTTTGAGACTGTCAACATGCCTGCTTACTCCATTACTCCTGTACCCTGCAATGATATATGCTTACGATTAGGAAAGGTAGTGGATCCTTTGATCATTGAGGATGTTCCATCTTCTGTACATGAAGAGGGGATGAATACACAGTATTTATCCAATATAGCGACCCCCATTATTGAATACATTGAACATCCTACTAATATGCTGGCAGAAACAAAGAACAACACATTTGTCGACACACAGCCTACACAGTTGATTAGGGAACCACCATACCTTGAAAGATTAATGTTACCAAAGGTAGTGGGACAAGCTCAGTTTAACCTCTTAGGAGAGTTGAAGAATATTTATGTTAAAATTCCACTCCTTTAGGCCCTTCAAGACATACCTATCTATGCCAGGACTGCTCGAGATCTGTGTACAAGGAAACTTGGAAGGAAACCTAGGGATCCTCCCACTTTTCATGTCATAGGGAAATTATCTACATTAATAATGGGGAAAACCCTCTTGGCCAAATACGACGACCCTAGGAATCCCACTCCCACTGTGCAAATTGGGTGCACACATATACCCAACGTACTGGTAGAATTAGGAGCAACAATTAGCTTTAGAATTGGAAGATAGATCCACTATTAAACTTGAAGGAATCTTGGATGATCTTGTTATCTCAGTTTATTATTGGGAGTACCCTCCTGACTTCTTGGTTTTACAACCTAAGTCGCAGCTAGGAGGACACCCATTGATCTTGGGAAGGCCCTGGTTAGCTACAATTGATGCTTGCATCAACTATCAATCTGGGTCTATGACCATATCATATGGCACTGAGATAAAGAAACTCACTCTATATCCTCTAGCTCAGACGAGATTAGAAGCTGAAACTTGATTATGGATGGAGCCAGAGGAAGAAAAGGGCGTTCAGCCATTATTAACGATGGGGAAGGCCTTAACTGTTAAAGATGAAACTGAAGATGATGCCATTAATAATTTCATCACTGAACCCACTTTTGTCAATAAGAAAATTTATCAGATCCTAAATGCCACTCTAGCTGAAGAGGAACAAGAAAATATCATAGAAGAGGCATTAGTCAGTGACACTCACATAGTTCCAGTGTTGAAAAACTCAAAGAGTGTTCCCATCAAGGTAGAGGCTAGAAAAAACTTGAATATTAATCCCATCCTTTCCCCAGATGAACAGAAGCGCCTGATCATTCTCTTAAAAAAACACAAGGGGAAATTTTCCTGGGAGTACACAGACATGAGGGGCATCCCCTCTAATATGTGCACCAATCACAATTATATCAAAAGTGACTCCCGACCTGTGTGCTAGCCTCAACGACGAATGAAACCCAATCTTAGGGACATAGTGAAGGAAGAAATTCAGAAACTCTTGGAAGCAGGATTTATATATCCTATTTCAGACAGTGAGTGGGTGTCTCCACTCGTAATAGTCCCCAAGAAAAATGGTAAATGGAGAGTCTATGTGGACTATAGAGAACTGAACAAGGCAACACATAAAGATCATTTCCCCCTACCTTTCATTGATCAAGTACTTGACACCTTATCCTGGAATAATTTCTTCTCCTTCCTCGATGGTTTTAGTAGGTACAATCAAATCCAGATTGCTCCTAAAGACTAGGATAAAACTACCTTCACCTGTCCCTAGGGAACTTTTGCATATAGAGTGCTTCCCTTTGGTTTATGCAATGCACCAGCCACATTTCAAAGAGATGTGATTGGCATCTTTTTATAATTAGTTAATGATAATATGGAAATTTGTATGCATGATTTTACTCCTTATGGCAAATATTTTGAAGTAGCATTGAAAAATTTGGAAAAGGTTTTAACTCGCTGCGAACAGACCCAACTATCTTTGAGCACTAAAAAGTGCCATATGATGATGAGTGAAGGGGTGGTGTTGGGGCATTTTATCTCTGCTGATGGCTTCTAGGTGGACCCCTCTAAAATCAAGGTAATAAAAAATATACCTACTACTGCAACTCAAAGAGAAGTGCAAAGCTTCTTGGGGCATGCTGGATATTATCGAAGATTTATAGAAAACTTTTCCAAACTTGCCTCTCCTTTGTTTTCACTATTAATGAAGGATGTACAATTTATTTGCAATGAGGCATGCCAGATAGAATTTGTTAAACTTAAGGAGAAGTTGTCCACAACTCCTATCCTAAGAGGGCCCAATTGGGCCGTGCCTTTTCACATTTCTTCAGATGCCTCTGATACTGCCATTGGATCAATTTTAGGACAGCAGGATGGTCAAGCACCTTATTCAGTTTATTATATTAGTAAAAACCTAGCCCCTGCTGAAATCAATTATACTGTTACTGTGAAGGAGTTTTTAGCCATTGTTTACTCCATTAACAAATTTCGACATTATATCACTGTATATCCTACATTTGTGCACACTAACCACTCGGTCATCAAATATTTAATGAATAAACCTGTTACAAATGATAGGGTAACTAGATGGTTGTTATTATTACAGGAATTTGATATCACCATTATAGATAGACCTGGAAAAGAAAATGTTGTCGCTGATTTATTATCTCATTTTACTAATAGTGATGATAATTTGCCTATTGAGTACTCTTTTCTAGATGAACACTTATTTGCAGTTTCAGCTCACTCCCCTTGGTATGCAGATGTTGCTAACTACTTAGCTGCAGGGAAGCTTCTGACACATTTGTCCAAAAGAGAAAAGAGGAAAATTATTCAACAAAGTGCCAAGTATTGTTGGATAGACAGTCATCTCTTATATACATGCCCTAATGAGATTGGAAGATGTGTAAGAGAAGATGAAATATTCCATATTTTGAAGGCCTTCCATCATGATCCTTGTGGGGGACATTTTTCAGACAGGAGGACATGACACAAAGCACTAAGAATGGGCTACTATTGGCTGACCCTTTTTATGGATGCAAAAATATATGTCCAGTCTTGTGATAGTTTCTAGAGGATGGGCCAACCCCATAGATTAAGTCAAATGCCTCTTCAAACACAACTGGTGGTTGAACCCTTTGACCGATGGGACTTATATTTTGTTGGTCCTATCAGCCCTCATTCTAAGCAGAAGGCCTACATCTTGGTCTGTACCAACTACATGATGAAATGGGTAGAATATGTGGCTCTAGTGAAAGCCAATGACCAAGCTGTGATCGATTTCCTGTATGGTGAAATCTTTACCCATTTTGGAGTACCCAAGTAAGTGGTTACTAATGGAGGACCTCAGTTTGTGTCACATCAATTTGAAGCTCTGCTACAAAAGTACCATATTCAGCACCAAATAGCTTCACCATACCATCACCAAGCCAATGGCCAAGTAGAAAGTACTAACAAATTTATTGAAGCCATCCTTACCAAAATAGTCAAGAGCCATCATAGAGATTGGGCTAATAGAATTTCGGAAGCATTGTGGGCATATCATACTACTTGGCACAACACTACAGGTTTCTCTCCTTATGACTTGGTGTATGGGAAAAGTGTTGTCTTCTCGATTGAATTTGAAATTAAGACTTTGAAGATAGATACGAAGGTAAACTTAGATGTGACTGAAGCCCAGAAGAGAATATTGAATCAATTGAATGAACTTGACAAGAACCGTCTAGCTATTGTGGATCAGAAAGTATTAATCTAGAAACAGAGATCCAATTGACACGACCGATTCATCAAAAAGAAAGTATTTTGCATAGGAGACTGAGAATTATTATATGATTCAATATTCAAAAGGTACTTCAAGGGTAAATTACGCACAAGATGGTTGGGCCCATACCTTGTAGACAGAGTATTTGATAATGGTACAGTCTTCCTGGTAACCATTGATGAGAATTATGCACCATTATTTGATAAGGGTCACAGGCTGAGACTGTACCATAAGCCCATTTCAAAAGGTGCATTCACTTCATAGATTGTAGTTTATTTGGACTACAAGTTAGAACAAGGGTGGGAATATTTCTCTGCCCCTTCCAATCCTTAGTTAATCATTGTAAATCTTACATAAAAAATTTTGTAGATAAATAAATTGATATTTTTACTATTATTGTTATCTTTTTATTTTGCACTTGATCTGGTTTTTTTTTAAATAAAATGTGTAGGGAAGTGCCTAAGGAGCAGTGGTCATTATCGGGCCTATTGACCAGGGTCTCCCTTTTGCACCAGAAGAGAATTCCTTGAACAAATCTGTCGCAGCTACAACACTGAAAACTCCCACCCTTTACCCCTTTCATGCAGCTGCAACACCGTAAAACTTCCTCCCTTTACCCCTTTTGTGCAGCTACAACACTGTAAACTCCCGCCCTTTACCTCATTCCTCGCTACTACAACAACGTAAACTCTCGCCCTTTACCCCATTCTGCGCAGCTGCAACATCGTCAGCTACTGTCAACTTAATGCCTTTTTTCGATTTTGGCAGCTACGACACTGTTCCATTTCTACTCTTTTTCCCTTTTTCGGAAGCTGTGACTCTGCCACAATTGGCTGATTTTTCTATAATTCACGGCCACAACTTTGCTAAACTGCTTGATTTTTCTATGGTCTGCAGCTATGACTCCTCCATTATTGGAAAAATTCTTTGCAACCGTGGTTAGTGACTCCTCCAGATCTGGCTCCAATTCCTGATGCCGGCGATTCCGATTTATATTCCATCATTCATTATGTTTCCGACCAATTTGACATGATGGTTTTGGTTCGTCAGAAGAAATGTTCATTACAGCATACCTGTAATAATGATTACACTTAAATGGCTACACTTCACATGCTCTACTATTTTCCAAAGGTCACCATTCATCGCATATTTTCGAAGCTATGGTTCTGATTATCTACTAGATTAAGTATTAACTATATTTGACAATATTAATCATACCTTCCTTTCTGTGCCCATTATTACACCTGCATATCATTAACCATCCACTTGTACAACTTAATGGCTATTTATGTTACCTGATAAATGCCACCTTTCCTAATTTGGGATAAAATTCCAAACATTCCTATGCTCTGAAACTTTCCAAATTTACCCAAATCCACTCTCAGTTGTTCATGCATACTCTATGCTTTAACCTCCACTATCAAGATTGTAATCTGTCAGACTGAGAACCGCTTCTGAAGGCAACCAAACATGGGTATCCCCGCTCGGCATGAACCTCCAAACATGCGAGAACTAAGAAAAAATGTTGAAGTTTTTGCTATTTTTGAAGATGTGGGCTAGACTGAATTCTTCCAACACCTGAATGGGTTTCATCGTGAGACAACTCTACAATTTGCCTTAAATATTATACAAACCCACTCAGAGGTTCAGGGGTTATGTATCGAAGTCTTTGAAGCAATAGTGGTTGATTTCAATGGCCTTCCTCAGGTGGGAAGAGCCTGGTTTAGATGAAGAACCCCCAATTATGCAGCAGTACAGGATTTCCTGAGAGAAGGGGAGCACATTCAACAGTCACAGAGAGGGATAGCATTATAGTCATTGCCTTGGCCATGGGATGAAGTAGCAATTTTCATCAAGAAGTATATCACCTATGAAGGTAGGTATGAAATGGTTTATTACTCTTAATTTCCTCTATTATCTCATCTCCGTCATAGGGCCTTACTAAACATTCCATTTTATCTATTAAATGATTTACACCATATGGTGGGGTTTGTTAGAACATCCAAGCATCCAAACTCCTCCCTTACCCACCATGGCCTAATCAAATTAATAATTTTACGGGCCTTAGCTCAATGGAACCAAACCTGGGAGAAATTTATATGTCAAATTTAGGAACCCACCCTTTTTCCCAGTGTTCTAATAGAAGAGGAAGTAGAACAAGGGCAGGAATATTTCTCTGCCCCTGTCAATCCTTAGTTAATCACTGTAAATATTACATAAAAAAATTTGTACATAAATAAATTGATATTTTTACTATTATTGTTATCTTTTTCTTTTGCACTTTATCTAGTTTTTTTTTTAAATGTGCAGGGAAGCACCTAAGGAACAGTGGCAATTATTGGGCCTATTGACCAGGGTCACCCTCCTGCACTAGAAGAGAATAACTTGAAAAAATCTGTCACAGCTGCAACACTGAAAAGTCCCGCCCTTTACCCCTTTCGTGCAACTGCAACATTGTAAAAATTTCACCCTTTAGCCCTTTTGCATAGTTGTAACACCCTAAAACTTCAGCCCTTTACCCCATTCCGCGCAGTTACAACACTATAAACTCCTACCCTTTACCCCATTCCACGTAGCTGCAACATCGTAAACTCCCTCCCTTTACCCCATTCTGCACAGCTGCAACACCATATATTTTTTCCCTTTACCCCGTTCCGTGCAGCTGCAACACCATAAACTCCCGCCCTTTACCCCGTTCCGCATAGCTGCAACACCGTAAACTCCCACCCTTTACCCCGTTCCACACAACTGCAACACTGTCAACTTAATGCATTTTTATGATTCCGGCAGCTATGACACCATTCCATTTCTACTTTGTTCCCATTTTCCAGCAACTACGACTTCACCACAATTGGCTGATTTTTCTATAATTCATGGCCGTGACTCTGCTAAACTGCTTGATTTATCTATGGTCTGTGGCTATGACTCCTCCATTATTGGAAGAATTCTTTGCAACTATGGTTAGCGAATCCTCCAGATCTGACCCAAATTTTTGATGTCGACGATTCCGATTTATATTCCAGCATTCATTACGTTTCCGACCAATTTTACATGATGGTTTTGGTTCGCCAGTAGAAAAGGTCATTATAGCATGCCTGCAATAATGATTACACTTAAATGGCTACACTTCACATGCTCTACTATTTTCCAAAGGTCACCATTCATCTCATATTTTCGAAGGTATGGTTTTGATTATCTACTTGATTAAGTATTAATTAGATCTGACAATATTAATCATAACTTCCTTTCTGTGCCCATTATTACACCTGCATATCATTAACCATCCAATCGTACGACTTAATGGCTATTTATGTTACCTGATAACCGCCACCTTTCCTAATTTGGGATAAAATTCCAAACATTCCTATGCTCTGAAACTTTCCGAATTTACCCAACTCCACTCTCAGTTGTTGATGCATACTTTGTTCTTTAACCTCCATTATCAGGATTTGTAATCTGTTGGACTGAGAAACACTTTTGAAAGAAACCAAACATGGGTATCCCAACTCGGCATGAACCTCCAAACACGCGAGAACTAAGAATAAATGCCGAAGTTTTCGCTATTTTTGAAGCTGCGGACTAGACTAAATTCTTCCAACGCTTGAATGGGTTTCATCATGAGACATCTCTACAATTTTCCTTAAATCTTACAGAAACCCACTCAGAGGTTGGGGGGTTACATATCAAAGTCTTTGAAGCAATAGTGGCTGAGGTCACTAGCCTTCCTCAGGTGGGCAAAGCCTGGTTTGGATGAAGAACCACCAATGCTACAGCAATACAGGATTTTCTGAGAGAAGGGGAGGACATTCAACAGTCACGGAGAGGGATAGCATTACAGTCACTGCCTCGTCCATGGGATCAAGTAGCAATTTTCCTCAAGAATTATATCACCTGTGGAGGTAGGTATCAAATGGTTTATTACTCTGAATTTCCTCTATTATCTCATCTCCATCATAGCGCCTTACTAAACATTCCATTTTATCTATTAAATGATTTACACCATATGGCATAGTTTGTTAGAAAATCCAAGCATCCAAACTCCTCCCTTACCCACCATGGCCTAATCAAATTAATAATTTTACGGGCCTTAGCTCAACGGAACCAAACCTGGGAGCAATTTACAGGTCAAATTCAAGAACCCGCCCTTTTTCCCGTTGTTCCAATAGAAGAGGAAGTAGAAGTACCTGTACTCTTGGGGCCTGTTCAAAACCAAGAAGAGACTGCCAATCAATAGTTGGGGGAAAATGAAGAGCAATAGGAGGTTTAGAGTCCCTCCAATTTAGTTTGGTGGGGGAAGGGATGAGATTGGATTACAGGATCTGTCAGAAGACCAAGAAGCACAATTGGAGGAAAATGCACAAGAAAACCTTATAGAGAGATTAAATAATATGGAAGCTCTGACAGCAAAGGTTGAAACTGGAGCAGCATTAGAGGCTGCGAAAAATAAAGCTGAGGATGTTAGATCCATGATAACAGAAGAAAACATGGAGGTCTTTACCATTTAATCTTCCCCTGAATGGGGAGGAACTCTGATTAAGGAAGAACATGAAAACGTTGAGACAGAGGATATCCCTTCCACATCAGCTACAAATCTGGAAATTCTAGCACCACAGAGAAAAAGGAGGACATCAAAAGATGAAATATGGGCATCACCACCAACAATATGAAAAAGAACGAGGTCAGTTACAGCAGGAGAAGCGGCAAAAGAAATATGGGCACCCATAGAAGCACAGATCGAATTCCCCACTCTAATACCCAAAGCAAATGATGCCCCACAAGAATCATCTGTAGAAGAACCTCAAATTGAGGGACTCCTCTATGAAAATGGGTTATTAAAGGAGGAAGTACAATCACTTTGAAAAGAACTAGAAAACTGGAAGGAATCATGCAGGAAACAGGTGGAAAGGAAGCTGCACATATTGGTTGAGGCTATAGACCAATTAGAAGGATCAACTCTTGTTGAGGATGGTAGTGAGGAAGAAAGAGTGGTTTGTCCTGTGTGTGGAGAAATTGTTAACCAGTCAAGTTACAAAGTCATAGTTCATGCCTTTGTGACACAACAACCCATACCTACAACTATGGAAGAACAAGGACAACCTGATTGGAAGGATGGTGAAGCTCCCTAAGAGAAACTCCAACAAAGGGAAGTAGCAGATAAACAAAGTGCCGATACACAAGAACCAACATCTTTGAATATTCCTGTTGAAATTGCCACCCAAATTGGGACAGATTAACCAGAGGCCGAGGTTATTCCTAATTTTGTTGAAGAAGTTTTCACTGTGACTGCTGAACCTTCTCAGGACACAGAACCAATAGAGATGGAACCCCAACAGCAAAATGATGATGAGGTCGAACAGGACACTGATACACAAGAACCATCATCCTGGAATATTCTTGTTGAAGTTTCCACCCAAATGGGGGAAGAAGAACCAGGGATTGAAAATATTTTGGAATTTAATGAAGAAGTTTGCATTGTGATTCTTGAACTGTCTCAGGACACAGAGATAATAGAAATCGAATCCCAACAGCAGGAAATTGAGGAAGTTAACCAGGATGTTGCTACACAAAAACAAAAATACCTGGAAATTTCTGTGGAGACTCTCAGGCTGCAACAAGAAGTCAATCCTAGGATGGTCATCATTCCTTATTTGGATTTAGGAGAGGATGAACAAATCCAATTACAATCCTCAGGGGACACTAAAATCCTCGAGGAACAGCTCCATATTGCAAAAGACATGAAAGAAACTCTACAATCCCATCAACATGAAGAAAGAGAATAAAGGGGCTCTAATACACAAGAACCAGAGACCTTGCATCCCACTTTCGAAGTTGTAGATGATAATCAGGTATATAAGGAGATTAAAATTCAAGAGGAGGTTGTCCCACAAGAACCAAGATCCTCACAATCAGCTACTGAAGTTTCTATAGGAGAACTCCAAAGAGAGGATGCTATTACACATGATCCAACATCTCCAGAAGTTGTTTTAGTAACACCTATGGTTGAAGTTGTTGCGGGAGAAATTGCAGGAAGGGACATTGTTACACAAGAGCCAACACCCACATAAGTGATCTTAGAAGTACAGGATTTTCAATTTGGCACATCAAGTGATAAGGTATGGACTCAACTTCCTCAAAATTTTATCAATTTAGATTATGATAATAAAGAACATCCTGAAGAAGAATAAATCCTGAAGCTTACAAAAGAACTCACGATCCTGAGAATAGAAGTGAGGAACTGGAGGAGTCAAGTGGAGAGATATCAAGAAGGGATGGTTTCCCTCACTGAACATAGAAATACCATCATGGAAATGAAGGAAAAATGGGCAGAAGAACTCATGACCCAGAAACTCTGTGGGGAGGAGTTACGTTAGAAGGAGCTAAAGTAGCTGAAAAGTTTAAATCCATGTAGGTGGAAAAAGACCAGCTGTATACTCTTTCTCAAAAATTGTTGGGTACCAGAGTACCATCTTCCTCTTACCCTGTATTTTTATTTGAGCAGTTCATTTGTTTTAAACTAAGGGCTATAAAAGAAGGGAGGCCATATGAAATAGCAACCTCAGCTAAATTCCTGGAAGCATTTATGGGAAGTGATTTTGAGGACCAAAATTTGTTGTGTGAGATTTATTTGCATGAGTTGGCTTTCCCTTTGGATCACCATTTGAATCCTATCCCTTTCTAAGGTGATGTTCAACTGAGGGATTTTTCCTCCTTTGTGAGCAATCATGTTCAGTGGGAAAGGTCTTTCCAAACTTTCTCTCACAATGAGGCCCGCTCTAATATTTGGATTCGAAGTGAACCTCAGAATCCTCATCTTCTCCTTGCTCGACATCAGAGTGTACTCTCATGTCCCATCCAAACTCAACATATAATGGAACTTCAAGAAAGGGTTATTTCTACATGTACCAGCCATATTTCCATTCATCAATGAGTGGATTTGGAAGGTAGTTAGCACAGATGGCAGGTTGCCTCTCCAACCCTTAGAAATAGGGACCCCTACTATTATAGGAATTTTGAACAAGCACTTTCCAGGATTGAGGGTTATGTTGGATGCATGAGGAAATGTGGGGTTAATTGGCTGGGCCTAAAATTTAAATTTCTTCTCATCTGGTGGCCAACAAAACTGTACAGGGAATATTTCTCATTAACAAGGGCAGAAGAGTAGAAGTGTTGGAGATATTGGGTTGTCCATAAGGGATTTGTAGAAAAACAAGGAACATCTGAATTCCCATACAACTTTTCTTCTCTCCATGAACGGAGCATAATTCCATATTCAGATTCAGAATAATGGAGGTTTTTGCATAAGGACATGCAACATGACAGTTGGGGGGAGATGTTGGGCCCATAAATGACCCCTTTTTGACCACCCTTATCTACCTCTTTTTGCCTCATCCTACTCTATTAGGCATACCAAACAGATGTTTTCCTTCACCTGGTCCCTCAAGTGATGCAGGTATGGTTAATCATTGTCTTATTTTATTAATGCTTAGGATTGTAGTAATGAGAGATTTACATATTAAATTATGCTAACATATGGTGGTTTTATAAATATAATTTGAGATGTAAAGAATACAAGTTTAGCAAGATGAACATGCCAAAAGAGGGATGGACATTCACTGTTGATTTGATCGCCATCCATTCCATCGTTTCCCAAAGAATGCGGTCCAAGGGTATTATTCCATGCGAGCTAGGGTAGCTACAACAGACTGCGACAGATTTGGAAGCAATAGTGCACCGCTGCTCAAAACTAGCTGCAATCCACAGAGTATCTTCTCAATTAATTCTAATCATTATTTCTAGCTTGAATAACGGCTTCCCTATATATTCTGCTCTCATCTTGCCACGACTGTAACAGCTCATTGTAATTAGAGCATCCTGAAGATCAGAGATCTTCAGGGCTTCCCGATAATAGTAGGAATATGTTATGATTGTAACCGTATAAATACTAGGAACTATTCTGAGCCAGGGGTTGAACTTTTAACCAAATTATTGTATTAGCTGTGACCAAGGTTGTGTGCTCATGTGCCATTTTTAATACAAGGAGTTTGATTCTTTAGATCTCGGCATTTTAATGTGCGTTACTTCCAACATCTCTGTGTGAAGGTTGGGCCCGCCTTCCCATAGGGATTGCTGAGTTAATTAGGTATTGTATTTATTCTATTGTGTGATTTTGTGATAACTTCCTTTATTTATGGTAAGCTGCAATAGTTATCGATTGTTATGTGTCAATTGAATGATCAGTAATTGCATCTCTTGTAAAACTGTAGTGGTGTGGTGTGTTAGTCAATTGTATAGGTTAATTGTCTTTTATGCAACTGTGTGATAGCTATAACAGCCCTGTTCATCCCTAGTTCTTTCAATTGTTGTTTTCTTTAGATCCTTGCAGTTTGTTCCTTTGCACTTATAATTGCGTAATTTAATTCCTGTACTTTGAATTTCTAGAATAACTGGTCAAGATAGTTGGATGAATTTTTAGATGGTTTGGTAATTAAAGATTTTACTTTCTGCAAAAGTAATCTAGATTTTATTTCCTGAATCTTTTAATTCTAGATTAAGAATTGTAAGAAGGTAATTGTTATTGTATTCTTGAGAGAGTAAATTAGATTAAGGGATGAGTGTGGCTGAACAAGAAATTAGGATCATTTACTTATAGCATCATCTACCCAGTGTTTAAAGCATATATAGTGTATATTATCCTTGAAATAAGAGACTTCCCTAGGTTGACAATTTATATTGAACACTTTGTATGTTGGCTTTAATTAAATTGCATATAAGGTGCCCAACATAAGTCAAATTCAATCATGTAGGTGCTCATTTTCAAGCTAATGCACCCGGTAAACCTATAGACCTACTATTTCCTAGTTTTGAGTGATTTTCCATCACTCAGGTCAAAAAGCCCCAAAAAATCAATTATTGACTATTTTAAATAATAAATTGATGAATAATGGAGCAAATCCAAAATCTTAGATCAATGGATTCTCAACCAATTTGATTGAAATCAGTCTCATCGGCACAAGATTGACTAGATCTGACAAATCCTTAACTGAAGGAGGTGATCTGGATAGATCCAGAGTTGAAGTTCAGCCTCCTTTATGGGGAATTGTGCCCTCTCTCTCTCCTCCACACGTGTGGGCTCTTCTGGAAGCTCTGCGGTTGATGTGTCAGTTAGCAGGTTGATGTGTCAGCTCAATCAGCCCCCGGATTGACAAGTAGGCTCAATGGAAGCTTAGTTCAGCTTTAGATCAGGCATTCATGGACTCTTCTGCTACTGCAGTGGTCTGTCTCCTTGGGATTTGAGCCCCCCCAGGCTCGATCTCCTATTTTTTGTATAAATAAAGCTCATATCACCTCTTCCAAGCTAGTTAGAACTGGGGTTGAGGTGATGTTGCTATTGTATTGTTGTTATTGTTCATTTGAAATAATGAGAATATTTGGAGGCAAGATGGTGTCATGTCATTGTATGTGTGGATGAGAATTGCCATGTTTTACTGAGGTAACCTGTATCTATGTTCATAATTTGCTAATTGTTTGTGGATTCATTGCTAAGATTGATAATAAGATTATTATAATCTTGATAGGAAAGGAGCTTTTCAATAAGTTTATTAGCCATATATTTCATTTGATGCATGTTTAGAGATCTAGATTCAGCGTGTTTTATAAGTTTATATGCATGTTATTCTGAAATATATGTGTATGTATTAATCGGATCTCACAAGTATTTTGGCAAGTATTTGGATTCAATTGTAGGCTCCTAGCTTGGAGAGGATGATGATATAGTTTGCTTCTTCACTCTCTCCAAAACCATTCAAAGGCATAGTCCCTCAACATTCCACCTACCAGCACTCTTCCTCTCTCTTTCTCCTTATAAAATTCATTTTTCTTACATGGTTACTGTGTTTGAAAGATTTTTTATAATTTATATCTGTCATATTAAAGTAAAAATTACATAGATCTACTATTTCAAATATCATAGTCTAGATCTTATTTCTGAAAAGTATCACTAAGCATTCTAGATCTAGCTTATGGAAATCGTCCGTTTTGCATGGCAAGTTAAAGAGAATCCGTAGGTTGCATGCTCTAGATTTCATTTTCTATTTTAAAAAGATTAATTCCAGCAATCAGTGCATATTTCATTGGCTGAAAAAACAGCAAGCCAACATCTCAAGGAAAGCTTGCTTTCCTTGGTTCCTTTTTCACCTGTTTAGCTAGTTTTAACTTAGTGTTTTTTGAGTTAAGGTAGGCTGACCCAAAGGTACTCTTAAAATGATTTTGGGAATAATGTATTCTAACATGATTACTATTTTTTAGCATGTGTAACATAAAATAAGAGAATATACTGTTCGCAAGTGGCCTCGAGAGCATTCAAATCCCCCCAGGGGTCTCCCCTTTGAGGAAATTTTAAAATTTTGGAAAGTTGTAAGATCTTGGTTTCATCCCATATAAGGACTAAGAGGTTTCTGATATTTCCGTTTGCTGATATTGTAACCAATAATAATAAAGAAAATATTTTTTGAGTAGTCTCTTTCGAGCCTGCTTCCCATCCCCCAGGGGGGATCCGCGTCCCTTTCACCTTTTTGCATTTTCCCTTTTTTTGTTCTAGTTTAGTATTGACATGTAGGATTGTATAATTTTATAATATTTTTTGTTATTCCATATTTTCAATTCAAAATTAATCATACTACTTACCACACGACTTCCCAATTGACCCGCAAGGGGAAAGAGATGCCTGGTAGGACTAATTAGAAAAATGGTGTTGTGTATCTCTGATTCCTTCTTTTATTTATTGGTTGATAATTATAATAAAATAAAACCCTCCTTGATTCCCTGATTGAGGTCCACTTTGATCGAAAGAGGTTCCTGGAGGGTTTTCTTTTTAATAAGAACACCTCTTCTAAAATTTACTAAAAATAACAAAGACTCTAGTGTGTATGCTCTATACTTGGTTGTGGTTCATCTAATAAGTCAAGCTGCATCAAAAGAAATTGAGTGACTATATTAATTATTCCTCACCTCCCAAATTGACAAACCATCAAGCGAAAATCCAACGCCTCGAATGAACTGTAAGTGGTGGA
Organism: Pseudotsuga menziesii; assembly: GCA_001517045.1. NCBI lineage: Eukaryota > Viridiplantae > Streptophyta > Pinopsida > Pinales > Pinaceae > Pseudotsuga > Pseudotsuga menziesii. The sequence goes on along the minus strand of LPNX010013232.1, from coordinate 748,469 downwards.
AAAATACCCAAAGGAGTGGGGAGAACTTGAAAGTGACCTCGAGGCACCTATCTCTATCACACCCTGACAAGTGAATTATGAAAAATAGTCTCCGAGACTCCATTCCAACCCACAAAAACCTTGCGGGTAACCGTGAAAATTCACTTTTGTACATACTCCAAGTACTCCTCAGGTATATCTGGAGTCCCTTTTNAAATCTACCAAGAGACATTTGCAAAACATTCATTCAAGCGCATGCAAGCACATTATTTTCTCTGTTGACTCCATTTAAGGCATTGGTGATTTATTTGATAATTTCTTTCAATTATATATCTATATTGAGCGTCATTATTGTGCTTATATGCTTTAAATCTTGCTTCTTGTTATTTTTTGATTTCATTGTTTAACTTCAAAACTCCTAAACAAATTAATCATTATAACACCATCACACTAAGTAATTAGCCTTAGTAATTCAATACGATCTACCCCCCTTGGCTTAGTTAGGAGTTAGCCTTAACGGAGGAGTCAAGAACAAGGTGACAGCCTTGACTCGAGACTTGCCCCCAAGGACACACCAAGTGGCTTGAAGATTTCTTCTACGTAACCTAGGTGTGTGAAAGGCAGAAACACTTTTTGGCGTCGTTGCCGGGGATAAATATTTTTATTTCCGAGTACGATTTTCATTTTCTTCCTTTTTTTATTTTCTTTGCTTGATGAATGCTTAGAGTATATATTTAATTTTCATATGGCGACTCCACTGACCTTTTGTTTAGTTTTTTATTTTTTCAAAGAAAAGCAAAAACTATTTTTTGTGAAAATATTTATAAATGCTCCTTTTTCTTTTTCACATGGCAACTCCAGTGAAGGGATAAAACCTTTATTTCTCATAAATTTGTGGAGACTTGTTGTGTGTAGATGAGCTCATATGACATAGTAAAACCTTAAAATACTCATTATTTGACATCTCCGCTTCAGTACAAAATACATGGTTGATATATGCTACTGATAGGCCATTATGGATGATCAAGATTATGGTGCTCTAATTTATAATGCATATCCTTCCATCAATTTCTCGGGCATCCCGGGTTTTCCTAACTATGAACCATATCTCCAGGATGAAAGATATTCCCAGGCTCTGACTTTTTATGGGAATGGTGATTCAGTTGTTTGTCACAACATATTTTTTTTTGCATTTGTGACAAAACTCAACATAATTCATAGGGATAATGTGATACGAATCTTTGTTCATTCTTTGAAAAATAAGTCTTGGACATCACTTTGTGGTCTTCCTAATAAATGCATTACCTCCCATGGAGATTTGTGTGCTATGTTTTTTGAAAGATGGCATGATGGTGAGGGAGATATGATGACGATTGTAGAAAGGACCCTCACCTACCTAAATGAGATAAAGGAGCCCATGACTTCCATTGTAGATGAGGACACTCAGGATGACCCTATTGAAGAGCTTCGGGAGGAGCCCATTATTGAACACGTTGTTGAAGACTCTCCTCCTATCAACATAGCTGAAAACATTGAAGATTTGAGGTATTCTCAAGTGTGTTGCAATGCTGATATTTTTCCAAAAATCCCTTTAGAGGAACCCACTGAGAAACACATCCTGAGTGATGCCATTGAGTATGTTCAAAAATTTTCCTTGATTGAAGATAGTATTGAAGATCCTTTTCATGATATCATAACAAAATCCTATAAAAAAACTTATGATAAGATCAGTATGGTGTCTGATGACACTAGACCTTGTTCTCCATATAATGATGACAGTTTGGAAGGTTTACTGCCTTATGACCTTTTTTCTGAAGAAGATGAGTATGAAAATGAGGACAAGTATAACTTGGAGCATTGCACAAGTGACGAAGACTCCCTTATCTCCGACAAAGATATTGATGAGGAGTCCTAGAAATTCATGAAAAATCCAGTCTATGACATGAATAAAGAGGAAAATAATGAACCAGAAACTTTTGATGGTTTTGTTGATTCTCCTGTCTATGGCATATCTAAAGTAGAGAGCATGGACCTTGTGGCCTTGGGAGACTTTGATATGGAAAAGGAGCATGCATTTTATCCATATGATCAGTCTGAGCCATATATCAGTATTAGTAATGAGGACAAAGAAAATTTGATATCGGAACTTGATATCAGCAATGGGGAATCCATCACATATGACATGGATGGGAGTGATGACTATTAGAATTTCATAGATAATCCAACTTGTGAAAATCTTATTAAGAATTCCATCCATGGTATGTCCAGCAAGGGGAGTGTCTATTCAAAAAATTGTGTAAGTCCAATCTACGATACGTCCATAGAGGGGAAAATCTTAGTATGGAAGAGAAGCATTCAGAATTTTCACGTGATCATTCAGAATCATATCATGCAGAGCCACACAAGGGTATCAATAATGAATACATTGAGAAGGAGTGTTGTGAAAATTCAGATGTGATGCAGTCAGTGGAATACCAGTTTCAGCCATCTTCTTCACATGTAGAGGTTCCTTATGATTTGGAGCAGCTTGGTGCTTATACAATGAGTTATCATTTGGTAAGCCTTGATGATAAGTATGATGATATAGTCATTATGCCTCATCATGCTCATTGGTATATCAGTCCTATCCATTCATGGATAGAAGCAACCTGCATGAGCACATACCAGTTTGGGAATAATTTTTATGACATTATTCATGCCTATGATTTCCCATCCATCCCGCCCATTCTAGATCATCACGCAGGTTTGCATTTTCTGAATAAGGTATCCTTACTTTGGCTGGTAACCAAGACAAGGAAAAAAAAAATTATGTTAATAAAATGCTTAGGTGGTTACATTGGATTTTTTTATTACACCTAACCTTTTTATATCATGCTTAGAGTAGGAAAATAAGCTCCTAAAAGAGAGTATTTACTTTCTGCATTTCTGTTTTGTACTTAGCTATAATAGAACTTTTTTTCATTAGTTATTTAAATTTATTTTGTTTAAATAAATCAGCTTAATGGTTCATTTGTTTTTTATATAAAGCTTGTGCTACTGAGGTTTTCTTGTCAAGTTGAGATGTTTTTACAAGGTATATAAACCAGAGATTCTGATGTTCTCATATCCTCTCCTTGCCTTAAAGACCAGATCGAGCACACATCCCAAAGATGGATGCAGACTGTTACCACCTAAATTGTACTTAGTGTTTTTTTATCAAGTGAGCCTGGTGAACCAGACAAATATTTTTTGTACGGACTTCAAAAGACCTTCGGAAGTGCTTCTGGGAAGCACTTTGTTGTACTATATCACATGTTCATATGCCATGAGGGAATTGTAATAGATGTTCTAGAATGATAGTGTCTGTAAAAGAATCAGTCTCTTAGACTTTATTTGTCAATCCAATCAGCCCATGGTGTTTTTTCCTTTGGTTATTATTCGTTGTTGAATAAACGACTAATAATTTCTGAGTTTTTCACTCAATACCTCCAAAGTTGGGGTGGTTGGCTTGGAATTTACGCGAATTGAGATTATTAGAGTCTATGTGTCAATGTATAAACATGCTAGGCATCGTGGTCAAGTCATATGAACATGTCTAAGTCCCCCTAGGTTTTTGAATTTTTTTTTATTTTTTCAGTGTTTTTTATTAAAATTTAATTTTTCCAAAACATAGGCTATTTTTCAATAGCTTAATTGGAAAATTTGGTTTTGTAAGAAAAGTGGGCTCTCAAGTTAGATTCAGTCATGTAGGTGCTCATTTTCAAGATAAGAGCACCCAGTAAACCTATAGACCCACTATTTCGTAGTTTTGAGTGATATTCCATCACTTAGGTCAGAAATCCCCAAAAAATCAATTATTGACTATTTTAATTAATAAATTGATGAATAATGGAGCAAATCCAAAATCCTAGATCAATTAATTCTCAAGAAATTTGATTGAAATCATTCTCATCGGCACCAGATTGACTGGATATGAAAAATCCTTGACTGTGGAGGTGATCTGGACATATCCAGAGTTGAACTTTAGCCTCCTTTATGGGGAATTGCACCCTCTCTTTCTCCTCCACACGTGTGGGCTCTTTTGGAAGCTTTGTGGTTGATGTTTTAGCTCAATCATCCCCCTGATTGAAAAGTAGGCTCAGTGGAAACTCAGTTCATCCTCAGATCAGGCATTGATGGACTCTCCTTCAGCTGCAGTGGTCTATCTCGTTGGGATTTGCGCCCCCCTGGGTTGGATCTCCTGTTTTTTGTATAAATAAAGCTCAGGTCACCTCTTCCAAGCTAGTTAGAATTCAAATTGAGGTGCTATTGCTATTGTACTGTTGTTATTGTTCATTTGAAATAAAGAGAAGCTTTGGAGGCAAGACGACGTCATGTCATTGTATGTGTGGATGAGCATTGCCATGTTTTACTGTGGTAACCTGTATCTATGTTCATAATTTGATAATTGTTTGTGGATTCATTGCTAAGATTGATAATAATATTATTATAATCTTGATAGGAATATATATTTCCAATAAGTTTATTGACCATCTCTTGCCTTTGATGCCTATTTAGAGATCTAGAATTAGCATGTTTTATAAGTTTATATGCATGTTATTCTGAAATCTCTGTGTATGTATTAACCGACTCTCACAAGTATTTTGTCAAGTATTTGGATTCAGCTGCAGGTTCCTATCTTGAAGAGGATGCTGATATATTTTTCTTCTTCACTCTCTCCGAAACCATTCAAAGGCATAGTCCCTCGACATTCCACCTGAAAGCTCCACGGTGGATCTTCAAGGCTACCAACACTCTTCCTCTCTCTTCCTCCTTGTAAAATTCATTTTTCTTACCTGGTTACTGTGTTTGAAAGCTTTTTTATAATTTAGCTCTGTAATATTAAAGTGAAAATTACATAGATATACTATTTCAAATCTCATAGTCTAGATATCATTTCTAAAAAGTATCATTAAGCATTCTAGATCTAACTTAAGGAAACCGTCCATTTTGCATGGCAAGTTAAAGAAAATCTGTAGATTTCATGCTCTATATTTCCTTTTATGTTTTAAAAAGATTAAATCCACAAATCAGTGAATATTTCATTGGCTGCACAAATAGAAATCCAAGATCCCAAGGAAAGCTTGCTTTCCTTGGTTCCTTTTTCACCTATATAGCTAGTTTTAACTTAGTCTTTCTTGAGTTAAGGTAGGTAGACCCAAAGGTACTCTTAAAGTGATTTTGGGAATATTTTATTCTAACATGCTTTCTTTTTTTTATAAGGTGTAACAGAAAATAAGAGAACCTTATGTTCGAAAGTGACCTCGGGAGCGTTCAAATCCCCCCAGGTGTCTCCCCTTTGATTGAAATTTTAAAATTTTGCAAAGTTGTAAGATCTTGGTTTCATCATGTATAAGGACCAAGAGGTTTCTGATATTTCAGTTTTCTGATATTGTAATCAATAATAATAAATGAAATATTTTTTGAGTAGGCTCTTTTGAGCCCGCTCCCCATCCCCCCAAGGGGAATCCACGTCGGTTTCACCTTTTTGCATTTTCCCCTTTTTTTATTCTAGTTTAGTATTGACATGTAGGATTGTATACTTTGATAATATTTTTCATTATTCCATATTTTCAATTCAAAATTAATCATACTACTTACCCCACGACTTCCCGATTGACCCGCAAGGGAAAAGAGATGCGTGGTAGAACTAATTAGAAAACCAGTGTTGTGTATCTTTGATTCCTTTTTCTATTTATTGTTTGATAATCATAATAAAATAAACCCCTCCTTGATTCCCCGATTGAGGTCCAATTGGACCGAAAGAGGTTCCTAGAGGGTTTTCTTTTTAATAAGAATACCTCTTCTAAAATTTACTAAAAATAACGAAGACTACAGTGTGTATGCTATGTACTTAGCTGCGGTTCATCTGATCAGTCAAGCTACATCAAAAGCACTTGAGTGAATAGATTAATTCTTCCTCACCTCCCAAATTGACAAACCATCAGGATAAAATCCAACACCTCGAACAAACTGTAAGCGGTGGAAAAATACCCAAAGGAGTTGGAACAACTGGAAAGCGACCTCGAGGCATCGATCTTTGTCACACCCTGATGGGTGCATTATGAACAATATTCTTTGAGACTCCGTTCCAGCCCACAAACACCTTGTGGGTAGCCATGAAAGTTCACTTTTGGACATACTCCATGTACTCCTTGGGTATATCGGGAGTCCCCTTTTTGCCTAATTTAATTCATTGCCATTCCACACTAATTTAAAATCTACCAAGAGACATTTGTAAAACATTCATTCAAGCGCATGCAAGAACATTATTTTCTCTGTTGACTCCATTTAAGGCACTGGTGATTTATTTGATCATTTCTTTCAATTATATATCTATATTGAGTGTCATTACTGTGCTTATATGCTTTAAATCTTGCATCTTGTTATCTTTTGCTTTCATTGGTTAACTTCAAAACTCCTAAACAACTTAATCATTATAAAACCATCACACTAAGTAATTAGCCTTATTAATTCAATAGGGTCTACCCCCCTTGGATTCATTAGGAGTTACCCTGAACGGAGGATTCAAGAACAAGGTGACAACCTTGACTCGAGACTTGCCCCCAAGGACACATCGAGTGGCTTGAAGATTTCTGCCACGTAAGCTAGGTGTGTGAAAGGAGGAAACACTTTCTCCATATTGTACCACTTATTTGGTGAGTCATCTAATGTTGATGGAAAGAGGTGCAGCCAAATTCACTACTCTTTATAACCAAGTATTTTCCACTCTTTTTCACATATACTTATGTGTTTTTTGGGGTCATGCCCTTGTGTAAAGACCGGTATTTGTGCCTGATTTGTAGTCTTATTCCCTCCAAATATTTTCATGAAGTATGTTGAAGCTATAAACCATGTTTGTAGTCTTGATTGATGGGTATCCTGCCATCATGCAGCTTGACCCATAAACATTTCTACCAGACTTTGAAGTCAGTCGTGTTTAGCCATGTTTTTGGATACTTGTTCGATATGAAGGACTGGTGATTCCCTCTCTTTATACCGAAGTGACTATCGTTTTTCTATTTTGATTGGTGCTAAAGAAGGGTATTCTCTAATTTTTCTTTTGAATAGTTTTGGTATTATGGACACAGAAAATCATTGTCGTGTCTTCTTTTTCAGAATTTCCTGAATGGTCCAGCACTCCCTCGCTTGTAGTTTGTAGTTTTCCATTTCCGAGTTGTATAATTTAGCATCTAAGTTATAACCACCCGATTCTGGGTTTCGCAAATGAAGTTATCCATATCCATTTAGTTTGGCATAATATTCATTGTTTTGTATTTGATATAGCTATCGAACATCGACTTCTTCTTCTATGGGTTATGTCCATGGTTCACCTTATGAAGGATGAATAGGAACAATTACTTTCTGCCCATTCCCCTTAAGTTTTATCATTTCTTTATCTAATGAAATCGATTCCTTCATCTTTCAACCCCATGCCAGACCCACTAAGGATAGGAAAGAGCTGGAAATTCCTTAGGGTTAATGATTCCGAAGTCAAATTTTGTGTTAATACCTTTTTATAGTTGTGTCAGCATTTCTCCAAACACCAATAGCTTCGATGAGTCCTTGATCAACTAGTTTTAAATATATGCCTGATTCACTCAATCAGGTTCTACCTAATTGTTCCCATGTATCTCTTGTTATAATGTTTACTTGAGATCCAAAGTCAAGAACAACTTGCCAGACATGGTATCCTTCGATTTCTATGTCGACAAGTGGGTCAGCGTCACTTTTGTCTTTTTGGTTTAAACTGCAAATGCTCTTATCTTGTTTATCCGTGCCCGATTTGATATTTATATTATATAATAAGTCAATAAATTGTGCAACAGAGTTATTATTGTGTATTATATTGATTAGTTCTTGAGATATCTTTTGCCGATTATCATCATCGCTTCTTGTGTAGGTAATTGTTGAAAAATATTTGATGTATTGATATATAATATCTTTTGTATTACAGGATTAGGGTAGTCATATTTGTTATTTATCTTAATTATTCTAGGGTTTTCATTTCCAATTTTTGTACCTTTTCTAGTGACTATTTGCAAATTATTTATATGAATAACATCACACTTTTGAACACTCGACAAGACATTAACATTTTTCTTTTTATTAATTTTGTCGAGCATGGTGGGACAATCCTCTAAAGAGTGATTACCAATGCCACAATTGGTACAAAACTTGAGATCATTTCGATATTTGTATGGAAAATAATCATGTCGATGTCCTTCGTTCAAGCACATGTAGCACTGGATTGGTTGTCATGGTATGTTATCCTGATTCCCAAAAAATCAGCCACGACCTGCATATCTCCCATGGATATTATTATCATACCAGCGCTCATACCTTCGGCCTTCCCATATTTGATTACTTTGTTCATTTTGGTCATTGTTATTCCTTGGGATGTTATCTCTATTGTTCCACGCAAAAAAATGTTTTTGGTAGACTACGTGGTAGTTCTGTCCATTCTTCAAATTTAGGTGACAGTCAGCTACTGCGTGGATTTTTACTTCACATATTGCACACCGGGAATATTTTTCATTTTTCATATTGAACAGAAAATGTTTTGTCATGTGTAAATTGTGCTCTTGACAGATGTCGCGGAATCATTTCAATTGAACAAAGCGTACATCTTGTTTCTAATGTCTTATTGGAAATTATCTTTAGTGTGTCCATCTGTTGAGCATTGTTTTGCACCAGATGTCTTGTCCCTTGAGGTTTAGATTCCATAGATATTTTGGCATTATCTATAATTGTTCCTTGATACAGTTATTAGTAGGGTGCATAAGGTATTCTTTGTCCATTTTGACTTGTAACGCCTTCGTAAGTGCATATTCATATGTATTAAACGTGTCTAGTCTGATGTACATCTGAATCTTCTGTTAAAGCCCTGTAACAAACCATTGTATTTGTAGTTTCTCATCTATGTTATAATACATCTTCCTGAGTAGGTCTTTTAGTATTTTGTCATACTCCCGGATAGTCTCTATCAGTTTCTGGACTATCATTTTTAATTTATTTACAGCCAAATGTCATGCATTTGGAGTCTTCAAGAATGATAGAAATTGCTTCTTAATTTATGTTTTTGTGGCATTCAGTAATTTTTCAGTATATTTCATATACCATGTAAGTTCCCACTTTCACAAAGAACTAATGAACTACGCCATCTGTCGGTCCTCATTTGTAACAGCGTTCGCTTCCCAGGTCGACTCGCAGATGAACCAATGTCATCTAGGATATCCATCACCCTCATAGAGGAGGATGTGTGCATAAATGGGCACCATGTCTCTGGCATCAGTGTCTCCTTTAGGAAATGGTGGAGGGGTTGGTGGTGGGGGTGGTGGGATACTCCCTATAACCCTGTTTTATTCACAGTTGTATTTGACGGAACTTTCATTTTCATCGGAGGTTTTGTTTGTAGTTTTCAGTTCATTCTCTATAAGTTGTCGATCTATGTCCACTCCTTCTGTCGATATCCAAGTGAACTATTGTAACTGGGATATCCTTTCTTTTGAATCAAACTATTAGGTTATCTCTAAAGATGTGATTGGCTGGGGGGTTCTCCTTCATGTCCTGGGTAGAGTAGATGGATACTATAGTTAGATGTGTATGACTGAAATGTAACCCATTTTCCTTCCTCCTTTCATTGAATTACAATATGGTCAACATCATTTCCTTCGTCGTCTATTCAACTCCATACATCGAACTCGTCAGCTCATAGTATTAGGTATTCTTCAACAATTTCCTACACTCAGGCACTCTGGTTAGAATTTATCAGAGAATGAGGAATAATATTTTTGGTTATATTAATTTTGAGAACTTCATGCTTCTCTATCCACAAATATTCTTCCATCGGTGACACTTCTTCATCTACGCCCTCTTTCTATCGGTCATGACCCGAATCTAGAAAATTCTCCTCATGTTCTGTCACTCAGGTGTTCATTCTTCTCTAGAGCATGATGAAATTCTCTCTAAGTTCTTTCCTTCTCTTCTGCCTCTTCTCTCTTTCTATATTCTATAAATCTGAGTTCTTTTGTGAGTCATTGTCTAAATTGTTTCCTTCTTGGCCTCACTTTTCATTGCTAGTAGTGGTGTCTTCATAGTAGGCTAGAATTCCTCTATTCTACCCAAAAACATGACGAGCTACCCCCCCCCCCCATAGTTGACCCAATGCTTTAGTAAGCTCAGGTGAAACTGTTTATTTTCTTAGAAAGTACTCCCACTCCCTTTCTTCGACAAAATTTTCCCACGATTTTTTTTTGTTGGAGACATTTACCACCATACACACTCATTTTGGTCACTTTGGCCAAGTTAAACCACTATCCTAAGTTTTATTGACTTAATTGAAATCAAAGGAGCACTGCATGACATTAGCATGAGCACACCCATGCCTACCTTTAGTCAAGGAGGCCAACTAAGCCTTCTCCTTCATTCAGGGAGGCTAACTAGAGCACTCCATGGGTGATCTGAGTGTCATAAATGTACTTAATTGATAAATTATGGTTACAATCAGTTAAACAAAGCAATGAAGGAACCTCCTTTCATTAAATTGATTATTTAATTAATATTTAATGAACTGGAGTCAAGAGGGGTGCCTTCAACCACTTCTGATGGTCAGTTAGACTTCAGTTAACCTCATCGGGGTTCATTAGAGTTATTGATACGCTACCACTTGTTGGTTGGCTTGCAGTGACATGTGTTTGAGATAATTTTAGTTAGAATCAGTCATTTATTGCACTCTAACTTCAGTTAAGACTCAGTTGAGTGAATTAGGGTTTTGATCAGTGGTTAACTTGAGTGTTCACTGTTGCTTACATTCATTTAATCTAGACTCACTCATTCAATTCGAATGACATCCTTGGGAATTCGAATTGTCTTGGAATTCATGCATATAGTATGATCATTGTATTGTATCATCATTCTTTCATTTGATTATACCGAGTTGCTACTTCCATTGCAACACCATTTTGCCAATTTTATGCATATTTGTCTGTGTTCTTTGTGAGACTGTGTTTTCAATTCCAAGACCACTGTGACAAATTAATATGGTATCAGAGCTCATGGTGGGACAAAGCTAGGATCTCTCAAAAACAAGGTTTTTGACAGATCTTGCATGAAAAATTGAGCAAATCTAAAAAAAATTGGCACTGCACCAGAAGCCAAGGCTTACCACTTAATACCCCAAGTTAAGAAATTGTTGGTAAATATCGCTTGATCAACTATGTTGGGTGTGATGAAAGCCTAAAATGTGTAGGTTGTCTGACCTTATGGTGCCCCTTTTGTTTCGATTTGTAGGTTTTCAACAGGTGAAAGCATTTTCTCTAGCAGTTTCAGATGGGTTCTTCTGTAGAACTCTTGACTCCATTCAATTTCCACTCATGGAAAGGAGACATGGAGATCTAGCTACATGTTAGAGGATTCTATAGGGTCACTATGCACACTAAAGAAGAGCCTGCTTCTGTGACAGACAAAGCTATATTCTTGAACAAGAAAGATGAAGCATTCAGATTCTTGTGCCTCTCTGTTTCCCGGGATCTTCTTTTCCATCTCTCGGGATTGAAGACTCCAAAGGAAATATGGGACAAATTGGAAACCTTGTATCGAAAATAGGATGATTTGAGAGTATACCAGCTTGAGAATGAGTTGATTTCTCTCCATCCTTCCAATTTTGATACCTTGAATGATCTTTTCACAAATTTCAAGAACATTGTCTTACTGTTGAAGCAATGTAAGGTGCAGAAGGAGGATGATCAGCTCATCCTCACCATACTCTCCAAAATTGGAGCTGATTATTTGGTGTTTGTCTCTACATTCCATCTGAGGAAGCTCACAACCCCTGGATGGAAGATGCCTTCACTCAATGCCTTCATTGAGTCCCTAACAAGTGAACATGACAAGCTTGTCTAGATGGGGATCATTAGATCCTCCCATGATCAGCCCTCCATGTCTCAGGGCCCAAAGATCTGAAGGGTAAAGGAAAGCAGTAGAAGAACCCAAAAACCAAATTCAAAGCTCCTAATCCTAAAGTTGAAAAACAATAGCATGAAGAGTCTTCCGGCTCAAAGAGAATAAAGGAAAAGGGCATCATCAAAAGGAAAAAGTCAATTGTTCATACTGCAGGAAGGGATTCCACCCTGAACATTCCTACATGAAAAATAAACTTGATGAAGCCACCTCTCTCCTTGAGATAAATCACATCAATCTTCTGGAAATATTTCGGAGGAGAGATCAGCAAGATCGGGAACCACAGCATGAAATAGGTCATGCAATCATGGCAAACACTTCAAAGTCCAAAGAACTCTTGATATATTCTGGAGCTTCGAACCACATGATGGATGAAAGAGACTCATTCTCATATTTGGATACCGGAAAATCCATTCCCATCCACATGGGAGATAACTCCACCATCATATCCAAAGGACAAGGTACTGTTGATCTTGAGCATGGCTATTTTGCAAATGTTTTGTAAGTACCATCTCTGGCATAAAACCTCCTTAGTGTTGATCAAATGACACATATGGCAGTGCCCAAGAAATTATCCTTCATCCCGGATGATTTAGAGATCACAAAACTTGCATCCGGGAAACTTGTTGCAAAAGGCCTTGCAAACCATCATGCAAAAGCCTATGAGTTCTCCCATTTTCTGGCGGATGCAAATCCCACCGCATTGCTGACTCATGGAAATGAAGTTAGTAGACTGTCGCATGAGAGTTTTAGTCATCTAAACTTCAAATACTTGCAACAATTACAGAAAAATTATATGGTTGAAGGCCTCCCAATCATCAAAGCTACCTCTGGAATTTGCAAGGGCTATGTTGTTGGAAAGCACCTTGAGCAAAATTTCGATTGGGGGAAGGCAAGCTGAGCATCATGCATCCTAGGACTGATACATTATAATATTAGTGGTCCCATGCCTATCACATCCATGAATTGATCAAGTTACATTCTAACTTTCATTGATGATTTTTCCAGGTACACATGGGTCTTCTTTATCAAAAAGAAGTATGAATTCTGTGAAAAAATTCACTGATTTGAAGGCCTTGATTGAGAATGCATCTAGCAAAAATATCAAGATATTGAGATCTGATAATGGTGGGGATTATTTCAGTTATTATTTTCTGCACATATGTTCCCAAAATGGTATTCAGGTCCAGCACTCAGTTCCCTACACTCCCCAGCAGAACGGTGTAGCGGAGAGGAAGATTCGGTCTCTCAAGGAGATGACCACCTGTATGTTGGAATCAAAGAAGTTGGCTGAAAATTTGTGGGATGAAGCCATGCATGCTGTAGCATATATTTAGAATATAGTTTCACACTCATCTATGAAATGGAAGACTCCTTTCGAAGCATACTTCGGACACAAGCCGGATGTGTCTAATCTGCGGGTGTTTGGGTCCACTGTATGGGCCCAAATTCCACTTGATAAAAGGAGGGATTTGCAACCGCAAAGCATAGAATGTATGTTTATTGGGTATCCTGATGAATCAAAAGGTTTCAAGATTCTTGATATCAAAACAAAATATATCATCATCGAAAGGAGTGTCAAGTTTGATGAGCCTCTTCAGGAGGTGGAACTAGTGAAGGAGAAAACTATTGAATTTCCTTCCTATTCTACTGAATATTTGGATGATGAAATTGGGGGTGATGACCCTGATTTGGACCCTATAATTCCTGATATCAGTGTATAGAAAACATCATATTCTGAATCAAAACCTGAAGTACAAAATAATCTTCCAACATGGGCCCAACAGACACTCTCCTCCACTGGAGATAACATTGGAAATCCGGATGATCCAAGGAGAACTCGGTCTGATTTCAAAAGAGAAGGTATTGCGCTCTCTTGTCCTAATTATTTTCTATACAAATATTATTATTTGATGATAATTTCATACCCTAAGTATTAATACCATGCTCAGAAGGATTCAATATGGCAAGTTTCCATGGATGAAGAGATGAATTCTCTTTAATAAAACACTACTTGGGAGCTAGTTTCTCTTCCTCTGGGAAGGAAATTGGTTCGATGCAAGTGGGTGTTTCAGACTAAGGTTCTGCAGATGGAAGCACCTGAAAATATAAGGCAAGGCTGGTGGAAAAATGTTTCTCCTAGGTCCATGGTGTGGGCACCATGAGACTTTTGCACCAGTTGCAAAAATGGACTCCATCTGCCTAGTTTTGGCAATTTCAGCATCTAAGCACTGGGAAGTGCATCATATGGATGTTAATTCATCCTTTTTACATGTATATATTAATGAGGAGATATACATGAAGCAGCCTGAGGGCTACATTTCTGGTCCATCTTTGGTTTGCAAGATAAAGGAGTCACTATACGGGTTAAAACAAGCCCCAATAGAGTGGTATTCCAAGATGGATGCCTTCCTTCTCCCGCAAAACTTCCAAAGGTGTAAATCAGATCCAAATGTGTATATAAAACAGTATGATGGTAAGCTAATTAATATTTTTTTATATGTTGATGACTTACTGATCATAGGTAGCGTAGTTGCTTCTATTTCAGTCATCAAAACTGCTCTCCACAATGCATTTGAAATGAGCGATTTGGGGCTCTTAGAACAATTTTTGGGGCTAAAAATTAAGAAAAATTCTGATGGGATAATGGTCAATCAGTACATATACATATCATACCTTTTATTCAAGTTTAACATGGCTGAATTTATAGCATCTCCATTCCCTTTCCTTCCACGGATCAGCCTTGAAGAAGGAAAGAGCACACCTCCCATGGACTGCACTATTTATCGACAGTTGATTGGTAGCTTGTTGTACTTGATTCATTCTCAGCCTGATATCTATTATACCATGAATGCTGTATCAAGATACATGCAGCATCCCCATGATATTCATTGGAAGGAATCCAAGAGGATCCTCCAGTACATTCAGGGAACCAGGACCTACGTCATTCACTATGTTGCAGACTCCGAGCTAGAGCTGGTTGGATACAAAGATTCCAATTGGGTGGGTTATTATATTGATTGGAATTATACTTTCAGATATGTATTAATGTTTGGTGGTGGACCCATTTTCTGTTCTAGAAAAAATAATGCCGCCATAACATTGTCTTCAACAGAGGTTGAGTATCGAGGAGCAATGAATGCTTGCATCCAAGCTGTTTGGTTGCAAGTCATTCTTTCAGATTTTGATCTTGGTAGTACTTTGTCCACTATCCTCTTTTGTGATAATCAAAGTGCTATTAAGATATCAACAGATCCAGTTACCAGGCATAGGACCAAGCGTGTAGAGATACTAATGCACTATATCAAGGAGCTAGTGCATGACAGAACCATCATTCTGCAATACTGCTCGACTGATGAGCAGATTGCAGACATCTTCACCAAGAGATTTTTAGAAATTAATTTCACTTACCTTCATTCACTATTGGGGATGAGTTCATCAGGGTGATCCAACTACCTTCAGTGTTCATCTTGGGGGAGGGTGGGCCGGGGGGGGTTTCCCACTAGGTTTTCCCTCTTTTCCTCACTTAGATTGTTTTGAGCTTTGTTTGAGTTTCATTATTGTATAGGATGAGCTATGGCCTTTGTTTTCAGGGCCCTAGCATTATTATGCACTTATGTTTTCTACTTCTTTTGAGTATAGCTTAAGGGGGGGTGTTGGAGACATTTACCACCATACACAATCATTTTGGTCAATTTGGCCTAGTTAAACCACTATCCTAAGTTTTATTGACTTAATTGACATCAGAGGATCACTATATGACATCAGCATGAGCACACCCATGCCTACCTTCAGTCAAGGAGGCCAACTAAGCCTTCTCCTTCATTCGAGGAGGCTAACTAGAGCACTTTGGGGGTGATCTAAGTGTCATAAATGCACTTAAT
Organism: Pseudotsuga menziesii; assembly: GCA_001517045.1. Taxonomy (NCBI): domain Eukaryota; kingdom Viridiplantae; phylum Streptophyta; class Pinopsida; order Pinales; family Pinaceae; genus Pseudotsuga; species Pseudotsuga menziesii. Next base: position 732,627 of record LPNX010013232.1, on the reverse strand, counting down.
TGATTACTGATGGTTACAATTAGTTAAAAAGAGCAGTGAAGGAACCTCTTTCATTAAATTTATTATTTAATTAATATTTAATGAACTACAGTCAACAGGGGCACCTTCAACCACTTCTGATGGTCAGTTAGACTTCAATTAACCTCATCGGGGTTCATTGGAGTTATTGATGTTCTACCACTTATTGGTTGGCTTGCAGTGACATGTGTCTGAGCTAATTTTAGACTCAATCATTTATTGCACTTTGACTTCAGTTAGGACTCAGTTGAGTCAATTAGGGTTTTGATCAGTGGTTAACGTGAGTGTTCACTATGGCTTACATTCATTTAAGATAGACTCACTCATTCAATTCGAATGACCTCCTTGGGAATTTGAATTGTCTTAGCATGATCATTGTATTGTATCATCATTCTTTCATTTGATTATATAGAGCTGCTACTTCCATTGCAGAATCATTTTGCCAATTTTATGGATATTTGTCTGTATTCTCTGTGAGACTGTGTTTTTAGTTCCTAGACCACTATGACAAATTAATATTTTTTGCCACCCATTTAGTGTTAGTTGGTGGTTCTATTAATAGCATACGAGGCTCGATAATATGGCTTGCTCCCTCGTCGATTAGGAACTTGAACAAAAGAGTCGGTAGAAAACCAAGAAATTGTTCGATGAATTCAGTATAGAACTTCTCTTGTATTATTTTAACAGAGACCCTTTCTTCCACAACATTTTCTTCACAAAAATCGTCTGCGATTCTTGAGAACCACTTCAAAAAATTTGTACGTCCACCTCTTGCCAGTTTATGGAGTAATTATTTTTCTTTAGTTTGTACCATATTTTTCATCCAGTATCTTCTTTAGAGACTATGTCACAGACTCAAAAAACTTCTCATGTATCTCAGAGAAGAACTTCTCCTTGGCTTGCGCAATATTCAGTATGTTTCTCCTAGTGTAATTCTGCAAATAGTTCGCAATTTTACGCTCCCACTAGTTCTTAATCTCTTTCTATGAGATGATCTGGTCATAGTCATTTCATCCATATATGTACTACCAGCAACTGAACCAATGTTTTAATCGGTCGTATTGCAAGGTTACCAATGATACACATAAAAAATCATATAAACATAACAAATGCAAGAGACAAGAAAAGTGTATATAATAACAGATTATATTACTCAATACACATGTGGGTTCATACAATAAACTAAACCAAGTTGTTATCTCTCTCAACATCCTATATATACATTTACAAAACAGTTATATTTACTACCTGTCGGTTCACCCAACTGACACAACCAATAAGGTTGACCTAGTCTACAATTAGTTGACTAATGAGTCTAGTCGGCTAAACCGACTAGCTCCTCCAATCATACCCATCTTGGTTTTCTTAGCTCCAACTAAGAAGGGTTTGAGGATTCCAATATTCAAGTGCAATATTATTCTTGCAATTAATCATATGGCTCTGCTGCATAACCAACCTATGCTCTGCACATCAATCTATCTTTATCAATGTTGTTGGACATATGCTCATCACTCTCATCAACATTGTTCCAACACTCTTCTCAATCTTCTTTGTTCACCTTCTCTTCAATATTTTTTCTCAATCTCTATTGGTCAACCTATGCTCATCCCTCTCTATCAATATGCTCATAAAAGCATGTTCATATGCTCATCACTACTACTCATCAATACTTTTCATCAACACTTCTTCATCTGCTCATCAACCATGTCAAGTCTGCACTATTGTTCATGCCTCTCTATTCATCATTCTCTAGACATCAAAATTGTTCATCAACACTAAAGAGTGTGCATCATCATCACCATGGTCCTGTGACATCATCATAGGGTACAAGGCATCATCATCCCTCGCCATATCATAGGAGTATCATGTCATCAACTAGAAGTATGCATAATCAACATCAAGTATACATCATAGTGCATATGAGAGAATAATCACACTATGGTATGCATGTACATCATATTGTATAGGAGTGTGTCAACTTCATAGAGTGTAAATCATTATCACATGCATTATCATCATAGAGTGTATCATATCATAACATAAAGGTATGAAACATTATCATCATAACCTCCATATACTTTAAACATATATACCAATATAGATGATCACATACTAAGATCAAAGATGAACTATATCCATTAGAGACATGTGACATCATAAGAGAAACCCAGAAGCATGAACCATACATTTTTGAATGTCAAAATATGAAGAAAATGAAAAACCAAAATAAACTCTATATCATGTCACCACATATCCCTCGTAACAATCTTTCCAGTGAGCCAAGAATTTTGTAATTCTGATTCTGTATGATAAAGTTATGCTAATTTTAGTGAATATACCCAGAAATTTCTTCTCCTCAAATTTTCACATTTTTATCCAAGAGTTGCGAAATACCAAAGAGAGACTTGATTGATGAAAAAATGAATTTTGTATATTCTGTTTATATAGGCTGTGGAGGAAAGTTATGTAATATCCTGATTTTGAGCTCAAGGTCAAGCCCCACCATGGATTTAGTGTTTTATGTATCCACAATTAGAATCAATACATATGGTTCGGAAATTAAAATCGATTTCGATGGTTATCGTGCTAGCCAGTTAGAATATAAATTAAGACATCGTGTTAATATGCAATTTAATCAAAAATACCCACAACTAGCTATGCCAATGCAACAAAGAGATGGGGGCATGATTTCACAAGGAACAGGGAGGGAAAATATTCAAACCCTTGATTCAATAGGGTAAATCGAATGTCAATGGGAGAACCCATAAAGCTATCAACTACCTTTTTTGTCTTTTATGCCCAATCATTTATTTTTTCTAGAAGTTGGTTGTGGAAGTCAATGCCTTGGGAATGGAATAGTATGGCATTCAAATTCGTATTGGGGCAAGCCATCATTTTTTAAAATATTGTTTTTGACTTTTAGGGCAAGTAAATACCCAGAAATGCATGCCCAAGCCATTATTCACCCATGGGTTTCTCCTCCTCATGCATCTGGAGCTACCTGGGCATTTACCTTCACGTTTTTCCTGCATTTCCTTCATTTTCATGGCTAGGAAAACCTGTTTTTGTATTGTTGAGTAAATGTGAAGTAGAGATTCATGATTTTAGGGTTTGAGGAGGTCATTATTTCCCTTGTGAATCCATAGAAATTTCTGAAATCAGATTTATTCTCCAAGGGTTGTTTTCCCTTTTGTACCAATTCGTTTTTGGTTCCCAGGATGTTTTCCTTCATGCCCAACACTTGTGTTTTGTTGTTTTGTGCATCCATGTTTTGGTCTGAAAGACCTAGGAGTGGAAGAGGTCCAGAATTGGCTTGATAAACCTAGTAAAGATAGGAATCTCACCGATAGATCAAGAGGGGTTGGACAATCTTCTATGCACACCCTGAAGAGCACTGGAAGGGAAGGTATGTCCTGAGGGACTCTGTAGCCGTGAAGAGAACACTTCCTTTTGTTGGGTGTGTAGGTATTGTGGAAGGCCAAGCTAGATAGATCATGTGTAGGAGTCCATAGCTCTATGGTTGATCTCACTAGCTTAGAAATTATACCTTTCCACTGCCTTAGCATCCTGATAAATCCAACTGTGTTTGGCTTGGCTGAACTTTGATGTGTATTTGGATGTGTGTGAGCCTGTTGTTCCCTATTTCCTTCTGGAAATCACTCCCAGCTCGGGGGTGGAAGTGGTTCTGAGAGATTGATGATCCCATTGGCCTGTGGTTGGGTGGAACATTGCAGTGCATAGCTAGTTGTGGGAAAACTTACTTTCAAGATAAGTATTCTCTGTGTATTTAATTTCTGCGGCTGTATTTGTTTAAGAATTACTATGAACATAATGAATGTGTTGAAATTTATTTGCTTCCTATGTATTTACATGTGTTTTATTTCAATGCATTATTTGGATTATGTTCATGGGGATAGATTCTCGATTGTGATAGAAAACAGCAGTATAGTCATGTCCTCTCCATCGAAGGGATGAGGGGAGGGGACATGAAAAGTTAGTATCTCAAACTGGGCCGACATGCAATTCAAATTTACAAATAATTAAATTCTCTTTTGTTCTTACCTGGTTACTCTGTTAGAAAGCATTGTTATAATTTAGATCTGTCATAATAAAGTAAAAATTACATAGATCCACTATTTCAAAGCTCATATTCTAGATCTCATTTCTGAAAAGTATCATTAAGCATTCTAGATCCAGCTTAGGGAAATCGTCCGTTTTGCATGGCAATTTAAAGAGAATCCGTAGGTTGCATGCTATAGATTTCAATTTTTGTTTTAAAATGATTAAATCCTAAAATTAGTGCATATTTCATTGGCTGCACAAATAAAAATGCAAGATCCCAAGGAAAGTTTGCTTTCCTTGGTTCCTTTTTCACCTGTTTAGCTAGTTTTAACTTAGTCTTTGTTGAGTTAAGGTAGGCTGACCCAAAGGTACTCTTAAAGTGATTTTGGGCATATTTTATTCTATAATTCTTGTTGTTTTTTATAAGGTGTAACAGAAAAGAAGATAAGTTTCTGTTCGAAAGTGGCCTCGAGAGCGTTCAAATCCCCCTAGGGGTCTCCCCTTTGACCGAAATTTTAAAATTTTGGAAAGTTGTAAGATCATGGTTTCTTCCCGTAAAATGACCAATATTTTTCTGATATTTCATTTTGCTGATATTATAACCAATAATAATAAAAGGAAATCATTTTTGAGTAGGCTCTTTCGAGCCCTCTCCCCATCCCCCAGGGGCGATCCGCTCCCATTTCACTTTTTTGAATTTTTCCCTTTTTTCTATTCTAGTTTAGTATTGACATGCAGGATTGTATACTTTGATAATATTTTTCATTATTCCATCTTTTCAATTTAAAAGTAATCATACTACTTATCCGACGACTTCCCGATTGACCCGCAAGGGGAAAGAGATGCGTGGTAGGACTAATTAGAAAACCAGTGTTGTGTATCTCTGATTCCTTTTTTTTATTTATTGTTTAATAATAATAATAAAATAAACCACTCCTTGATTCGTCGATGAGGTCCACTTGGACCGAAAGAGGTTCCTCGAGGGTTTTATTTTTTAATAAGAACACATCTTCTAAAATTTACTAAAAATAATGAAGACTCCAGTGTGTATGCTCTGTACTTGGCCCAAGTTCATCCGATCAGTCAAGCTGCATCAAAAGCACTTGAGTGACTAGATTAATTAGTCCTCACCTCCCAAATTGACAAACCATCAGACGAAAATACAACGCCTCAAACGAACTATAAGCGGTGGAAAAATACCCAAAGGAGTGGGAACAACTGGAAAGTGACCTCGAGGCGCCGATCTCTGTCACACCCTAACGGGTGTGTTACGAACAATAGTCTCTGAAACTCTATTCCATCCCACAAAAATGTTGTGCGTAGCCGTGAAAGTTCACTTTTGGACATACTCCAAGTACCCCTTTGGGTATATATGGATTCCCCTTTTCGCCTAATTTAATTCATTCACACTCCACACTAATTTAAAATCTACCAAGAGACATTTGCAAAACATTCATTCAATCGCATGCAAGCACATTATTTTCTCTATTGACTCCATTTAAGGCACTGGTGATTTATTTGATCATTTATTTAAATTATATATCTATATGGAGTGTCATTACTGTGCTTATATGCTTTAAATCTTGCATCATGTTATATTTTGCTTTCATTGGTTAATGTCAAAACTCCTAAACAACTTAATCATTATAACATCATCAAACTATGTAATTATCCTTAGTAATTGAATAGGGTCTACCCCCCTTGGCTTCGTTAGGAGTTAGCCTAAAAGGAGGAGTCAAGAACAAGGTGAAAGCCTTGACTCAAGACTTTCCCACAAGGACACACCGAGTGGCTCGAATATTTATTCCACATTACCCAGGTGTGTGAAAGGTGGAAACATTTTTTGGCGCCATTTCCAGGGATAAATCTTTTTATTCCCGAGTACAACTTTTGTTTTCTTCCTTCTTGTTTTTGCTTTGTCTGATGAATGCTTAGAGTAGATTTTAATTTTCATCTGGAAACTCCACTGAACTTTTTTTAGTTTTTTACAAAGAAAAACAAAAAATATTTTTGTGAGAGTTCTTAAATGTATATTTTTATTCTCACACGGCAAGTAGATGCCCTTTCACAAGCAAGATGATTTCATTATGATGGAAATTATATTGAGTCATTCAATGCTAAATCATTCATTAATACCAGTTCGAGGTACTTCTTTCCTTGGAAAGAGTTTGATACAGAGTACCCTAATATATCTAGTATCAACGTGGTGTACAACAACCAACATTCAGAAATCCATTATGATCCCATTGAATCTGTGCATGAAGATCCATTAATTGAAAAAATTGTTGAAGACCCTCCTCATGTAACATCAACAGAGAATAGTGATGATTGGGAATGATTTCATGATTATTTTAGTGATGATGATCACATTTGTACTCTAGATCTACCTACGGATGAAATCATTGCAGAATATTATAGTGAAACTTATGATGAAAACCATAATGTGCATGATGGGACTCCTACCTGTTCTCCATATAATGATGACAGTCTGGAAGATTTACTGCCTTGTTCCCATTTTTCTGAAGAAAATGAGTATGAAAATGAGGACAAGTATAACTTGGATAATGATACAAGTGACGAAGACTCCCTTATGTCTGACAAAGATGTTGAAGAGGGGTCCTAGACATTCATGAAAAATCCAATCTATGAGGAAAATAATGAACCAAAAACTTTGGATGGTTTTGTTGATTCTCTTGTCTACGGCATATCTAAAGGAGAGAACATGGACCTTGTGGCCTTGAAAAAATTTTATATGGAAAAGAAGCATGCTGTATATCCATATGATCAGTATGAGCCATATATCACTATCAATAATTAAGACAAAGAGAACTTGATATCAGAATGTAATATCAGCAATGGAGAATCCATCACATCTAACATAGATGGCGGTGATGACTATTGTAATTTTTTTGAATATGTTATTAAGAATCCCATCTATTCTATATCCAGAAAGGGGAGTGTCTATTTAGAAATTTATGGAATTCCAATTTACTATACTTCCATAGAGGGAAGCCTTGGATCTGGACACCTGGGAAAATCCTAGTATGGAAGAGGAGCATTCAAAACTCTTATATGATCATTCAGAGTCATATCATTCAGATCCATCCAAAGGTTTAAATAATGAAGACATTGAGAAGTAGTGTTGTGAAAAGACAGATGTGATGCAGTCAGTGGAATATCGGTCTCAACTATCATCTTCACATATGGAGTTTCCTTATGATTTGGAGCCCCTTGGGGCTTATACAATGAGTTATCATCCGATAATCCTTGATGACCATAATGATGGTGTATTCAATCTACCTCATCACTCTAATTTGTATATCAACCCTATCCAGTCATGGATAGAAGTAGCTTATGCAAGCACATACATGTTTGGGAAGAAATTTGATGAAGTATTATATTCTTATGATCTCCCATCCATCCCGCCCATTTCAAATCACCACACAGGTTTTCATTTTATGAATAAGGTATCCTTAATTTGGCTGGTAACCAAAGACAAGGAATTTTTTTTTATGGTAATAAAATACTTAGGTGGTTACATTGGATTTCTAAGTAGGAAAATAAGATCCTTGAAAGAGAGCATTTACTTTCTGCATTTCTATTTTGTACTTACTATAATTAAACTTTGCTTTGATTAGTTAGTTACATTTATTTTGTTTAAATAAATTAGCTTAATAGTTCATTTGGTTTTTATATAAATCTTGTGCTACTAAGGTTTTCTTGTCAAGTTGAGATCTTTTTATAGGGTGTACAAACCAAAGATTCTCATGTGTTAGCTGGAATATTTCACCTTCTATGGATAGTAAGGTGTTCCACTGGTCTGAATGGTTTAGATCCAGAACAAATGAAGGACAAAGGTTGAAGACCCTCCCTAGATGTAGTAGATACCTGGAATGTGATGATTCGATAGTAACCTTGTGTACCTGCAATCAGCTTAAACACACAAACACATCAAAGCTGCCAGAATATGATCTACTAATCCATGTTAGTGACTAAGGAATCTAACAACATACATTTGAAATCAAGCAACAACAATAACGTGGGATGGAAATCAGCTTTGTATTAATATAAAAATGGAGAAGTTTACAACCAATCAAGCGTTAGTGTTGACATGCCTCTCCATGAAACTAGGCACTCTCATCCCCATAAGCTTTGACTTTGGCTCTATATGCTCTCCAATGGCTTGGTCCAAGTGATCAATCCAACAGCATAACAATACCTTAAGAGTTCTCCCCCTCAACCATGGATATGAGATTGTATTTATAAGGCTCAATGGATAGGGATGGTTGAGATATTAGTGGATGAGGTGGCCTCTAAGATCCTAGAATGAGGGATCTCGAGCTCAACTGACCCACAATGATAGGGATAAGGGAGGACATGAGGATCATGGTCTAGAAGCCTCAAGAAACTTCTCTTTTTCCCTTTTTACCCAGGGTACTATGTTTTTCCTTCAATTACAGAGTGGTTCCGGTAAGAAACTCTTATGGACTAAGGGCCATAAGCGGTGGCACCGCTTGTGGACAACAAGGGATAGGCGGTGCAGACAAGGTATCGCTTTTGGACAATAGGGAATGTGAGGTGCTGGGAATTTTCATGAAAGATTGACAATTAGCATGGGTTTCCACTCCAAGTGTTGGAATTAAGGGAAAATAGGTATGTCAAAGGTCTTATCACATGATGATGACAGGATTTTGGTATAGCAGGATGCCCCCCAAAGCACGAGTCTTAGAGGGATACGATAAACAAGAGCTTTGAGAGAACAAGTCGTCACTACGAGGTGAAAACTTTGTCCCGATCGAAGCATGTTGTCAAGTAGGCATCTGTAGTACATCAGTATGTTGACTCATAGACACAAGTAACCAACTCATGGCTGTAGACCAATACAAGGCAGATCCATGAGAGGAATAAACAAGCATGGCTACTAGAATATAGCATAGATCCATGTGATAGAGGACTCAAACTTGGACATAGCTACCAGACATACAAATGTAGATCTATGTCATACAGATGCAAATTTGAGCATAGCCATGACCATACAAATGTGGATCCATGCTAGATATAAAAAACTCCATCGCAACCTGGGGAAAAGCAATGAGCTCTTTAAACAAATACCTAGGGTCTTCGTCTCGTCTTCCACAAAGTATGATTCTATCCATGTGATTACAATGATATGAACTCGAACATGGTAGAAACCACTTGATTACTGGCCAATGATGTGAACCATTAACAAGTGCGAGGGAGATCACCATTATTGTCAATGATTCCCAAGGTACCCTAGTACAATCTACTAGGTGTGAGTAGATGTCCTGATGTCGAACACCCAGTCGATTCTATCGATCAAAGGTCAATGATGTGAACCTATGTCGAGAGAAAGAGAATCTTTCATTAACGAATATAGATCTCAAGGTAGCAAATATTGTTTCGAAGACTATTTCCTGGATGATGAGCTGATGTCGACGGGAAAAGTCTCATCAAAGGAGGGCCATGATGAGTCCCACATCGACGACACAAAACTAGGAACATAGTTCTTGAATGATGTGAATGTAGTAACCATAAGACTGACTCAAATATACTGACACAAAGATTATTTAGACTGCAGAGGTAAAACTTCTTCAGATCCCCTTTGAACATCGAGCGGCACGACAAAAAGACTTGGTAGCATGACTGGATGGGACAAACACACAATGCAACAGTGGACAATGCATTCTTTTAAAAGACTCAAAGGAGTGACATGACTCATGAAAGTAGATCATTGCAGAGATTAGTTGAATACCCAATTGACTAACATGATTACAAGTGCCATGTTCAAAGGTAATGACAAACAACTGCCATTATTTACAAAATGATTCCCTTCCCATTTCCCCCATCATTATCCACGAGTGCCTCTTTTTGGTTTTACGAGTTCAAAGAGGGTAACAAACACTCAATATATGTCTTCAGAAGACAAGTCCAGACTCATATGTTTTACGAACCTGAGAGAGGAGGGGTTCGTTCCCAAAACAGGTCTCTCAATGTTTGATTTAACGAATCCACTGAAAGAAAACTCGGTATCGTTCATGTTTAGAGAGTCTAAACGAATACGGAAGAAGACTCCAAAGGGGTCCTTTTTCGTATGATTTAGTCTCTAAGGCCCGAAAAAGTGTAAAATTATACCTTAGAGAACTTTTCCAGTCATGATTGGCTGGAGTGTTCCTTTTTCGTAAATACTCCTATCCGAACTGAAAAAGAGATAACCTGCTATCGGACGGACGACTCTTCAAATACTTTAACAAGCGTGAAGAAGACAAGATCGCTCAATTATCTTTTCATATTTAGGGAGCCTAAAAAGAGTTTAAAGAGAACTCCATGAGGTTTCTTTACACAATGTCATTTTTTACGAGCCTCGAAAGAATAAAAAATGGACTCGACAATCTTTTCGTGTTTAAGGAGCCTAAAAAAGAGGTGAAAAGAATACTCCATGACGCTTCTTCACACAATGTCAATTTTTTACGAGCCTGGAAAGAAACTAAAATGGACTTGGACCTTTGATACTAGGTTTAAAGAGCGTGACCAAATTGTCATAATGAACGCTCATCGACCTTTTCTGTTTTATAAAAGTGTGAAAAAGCCATAAACAAACTTCCAAAGATTCTTACTATGGTTCTCTTATCCTGCAATCGACTCAGAAACAAGTGTTAAATGCATTTAAAACTAGCATTGGGGGATTATGATAGATAAACTTTGACTAAACTATGATTTTATATCAAAACTATAGTATGTCAGACCCAAAAATGCCTATATAAGTCATGTAAATAGTAAAAAATCAAATCATTTCACTATTTACCCATAGTGGAGAACATTTGGAGCACTTTCTTAGCCAGATCTTCAGCAGCTGATACTGAGAGTTTCCATCGTCCATTTTTAGCACCGTCAGTTGTAGGTAATAGCTAACACCCTATTCTTTCATTTCATAGTGTTTATTTTGAGTTTTTGTGGGGTTTTGGGCTCATATGGGAAGCCCTAAAACCTTAAAAGTGGGCACCATTCCTACCCCTTATGGGATACGCAGTACCACCTGAGAACTACGCCTATAACATGGTTGACAATGGTGCCACCGCCTATCTCCAACGATGCACAGGCAGTGCCGGCCATGGAGACTTTAAACTAATAACATGAGCAATAATAAGTCATTCTTTTGATTTTTAATGATTAGGAATGATTCTAATGCATACTATGATTGTTTTTGGTAGGTCTTGGTTGCTCAAAACATGGTGATATGGAAAGAAAGTGTTATTTTTTCAACATTAAGCTAGCATATCATTAGGATCTTTAACTAAGAGAACAACAAGTACAAAAATAAAACAAAAGAGACAATGAAAACAGTGTTTTTCCTCGAGGAAACCATAAATGGATAAAACCCCGTAACTTCCTCAGAGATAGAATCAACACCAAAGTGAAACCCAAAAATAGTAAGACAATCTCCTGACAGCAATAAGCTCTTTCCTCTAGCCCCAGTGTCTTTCTCTTCCTCAACTATGCACTACACTTGAGTGTGTATGAGTTGTGTGCTAAATAGAGAGTCCAGCTCTCTATTTATACTAATCCTGACATGACTAAAACCCTACTAGGGCCGACTTCACTAGGTGAGTCTAATAACCCTAGTTCCCCAGAACTGCAAGGACTTTAACCGTTAGACAATAGGAGGGTTACCCACAATGAATTGACATGACTTGTTTACATTATAGATTATTTCGATAGGAACATCGAGGCATGACATGAAACAAGAACATCCTGAAATAAACATTGGGTTACAATAGATAAGAAATACAAGTGAATACATTTCAAAGTTACAATTACATCAACACTCCCTCTTAACTAGGAAGGTATTCTCTCGACACAATTTTCATCACTGGTCTTCTTCTTTGGATCTTCTTTTCATCTGCATTCTTCAAGTATTCTTCATCTTCAAGTCTTCTTTGTCTTCAAGTCATATTCGTCTCTGGATCTAGATTGTCACTCAATCTAGATCATCATCACTGGATATGGATCATCACTTGATCTGGAGCATCATCACTAGATCTGGATCATCACTCGATCTGGATCATCTCTGGAGCATCATCTATGGATAAAGATCATCTCTCAATCTGGATCATCTCTGCTGGATCATCAATACTGAATCTTCACAGGTGCTATCTCATGATTCTTCTCATCATGGGAAGTTATATAGATCCAGCCCTTTTTCATGTTGGATGTAGGACTAGCCAACATGTAGGTCTTCGCCCAACACTTACATCTAATCATGTAGGAACTAATCCTATAATCATATCATAAAGGAAATGCCTAGCACTCACATCTGACCATGTGGTAACATAGCCCACAACGCTGTCAGAAAGGCCTAGCACTTACATCTGATCAACTAATGATCGAAGAAAGGCCCAACACTTACACTTGGCCATGCGAGGAACTAATCCTCCTTGCCAAAAGGATCCTGCACTTACATTTGATCAACCAATGATCGAAGAAAGGCACTACACTTATATCTGATCAACCAATGATCGAAGAAAGGCACGGCACTTATATCTGATCAACACATGATCGAAGAAAGGCTAAGCACTTATATCTGATAAACACATGATCAAAGAAAGGCTCTACACTTACATTCGACACATACAAGGAACTAATCCATCTACATGTTCAAAAAGGAATGCACTCACATCTGATCCTGTAAGAACCAACCCTGCCGTCATATCAGAATGGCCCCCAGTCCTAGACTGAGCTACCTGGTAACTGACCAGGAGCCTCCATTCTACAGGAGAATGGTAGTTGCCCTTACATCTGTCCTACTCGACAGAATGACCATCACTCACATATGACATGGAAGGAACCAATCCTCTCACCATGAAAAAATGGCTCATCCCTTATATCTGACCTACTCATTAGAATGGATATGGATCTCAGCACTCATATATGACATGGAAGGAACCAATCCTCTCACCATGATAGAATGGCTCAGCCCTTATATCTGACCTACTCATCAGAATGGCTATGGGACTCATCACTTTCCCTTGGAGGAAACCTCTATCTGGAGAACACCAAGCTTCTCCCTGAAGTACTCGAACTTCACCCTAGCCAATGGCTTCGTTAATCCATCAGCTATCTGTTCCTCCATTGCAACATACTGGAGCTTCACTGCTCCCTTCTGCACCATATCCCTGATATAGTGATATTTGATCTCGATATGCTTCGACTTGTCATGGAACACTGGATTCTCTGGCAAATTTACGCAACTCTGGTTGTCACAATGTATACAAGTAGCATCCTTCTGGAGATCAAATAAATCAGACAGTAGCTTCCACAGCCATACTGCCTCACAACTAGTTGAACAAGATGCGACATACTCTGCTTCAGCTGTACTCAGTGCCACACAGGATTGCTTCCTGCTAAACCAAGAGATCACACCTGATCCCATACTAAAGCAACAACCTAAAGTGCTTTTCCTATCAATTGCACTGCCTACCCAATCTGAATCAACATAACCCTCCAGGTTAATCTTCTGATTCACCTTGTACTTGAGCCCATAATCAATTGTACCCCTCAGGTACCTCAGAATATGTCAAAAACACAAATTTTCACAAAAATTTAAAATTTTGATCTACCAATAAATGCTAAAACCTGCGGTCTACTAACAGCTAACGGTTTGCAATAAAAGAAAAATTCAAGTAATTAGTTTCACTAAATCTTAATTATATTAACTCAACAATTTTTTTTTTTTGTAATGAGAATAAAGTCTTCTTGCGTAATGTTTTACTTCAGTTTACTGATGAGTCTTTTCATGTCAAGTAGGTGGAATCTACTTTTGAATCCAGGGCTTACTTAGCAATCATGCTAACGTAGATGATTAGTGGTTCTTACAGGTTTACAAGTATGATCGAATGAGTACGTATTAAAAATTATTTAAAGTATCTAGTAGTATTTTATTTGCAATTAGAAAGCTTAGTAATTAATCTGCTAAACTTTAAACAGCTTCTGTGAGGTAAAACCATTTGTTTTCCTTCAGTTTTTCTTGTAATAATGTTCAGAAGTAAGTAACGACAGTAAGATATGTTTGTGACTCTAAGAATTAGAATCTCAGTTACAAATTATTTCTACTTTAGTCTATGTAAATTGTAATGTTAAAATGATTGTTTTGTCAGTATGTATGCAATAGTACATTAACTTATCTGTGTAACAACTGACCCACATTTCGCTTCTGCGAGATAACTTACAGCCTATTAACCTTTGGACAGTATAAGTTCGATTGTGCAAACTGATAACCATAATGCCTTCCTACATAAGATCATTGTTTTCCTAAACTTTAATTTCATGTTGAACCATGAGGTTCTAATAACTTCTGGACTCAATAGATTCATTCCTATTCAATTTATTAATTTTCTATTATACTTCTCTTGAATTACATTACTATATACAAACAGTTTATCTGAGATTGATGCTCTTGAAATAGGTCGAATTTTAGTTATTTTTGTTTAAATCTATAACTACTTTACTATCTAATTGACTTGGTGAATATTTAGTAACTTCCAAGTTGATTCGTAACCACAATCCATCAAATTATTGTCGCTTTGAACTATGTAACAGAGTTTCATAATAGTGTTCTTACAATACATTTTGTTCACCTCATAGTTCTGCTATCAATGAGTTAATAGTTATTATGTGACTCATGAACATGCATACTCTATTTGTTAATAGACATTCAGTCTATATCTAGATCAAGGTTATAAACATGTTTAGATTATAGTTTATGATTCTCCAACTTATTACGTTATTCCATTTATATAAATTATAACTTGTGAAGTCTTTGTATAAGAGATTTACCATGTATAAACTATAATCTTTGTACAAAAGAAAACTATAGTTGATCGGTGATTAGCATGAGTTCTCCCATAAAATATTTGATCTCTTATCTATAGTAAAGACATAAAACATTCATCTCTGTCTATAAATAAGACATAGAACATTGATCTCTATCTATAATAAAGACATAATATATTTCATTTCTATATATAATAAAGACAATGTTTAGAGAAAGGAAATGAAACTATCCAAATCGCATTTGTGATGTTATAATATAATAACATAAGGTTAATGGTGAAATGATTTTAATCCATAAACCAAATTGGGCTTTTACAAAGGTTTTGAAAGTGTCACTACATGCTAGGTCAACGAAATCATACGTTGATATTCTATTACTAAACTAGCATATGATAAGGTGCATAATATTATCGATTTGCATGGCAATAATTGGGTCGATTATAAAGTTTACTTCTCATTCCAATGATTTAATAATTGGATAACATTTTAAGAAGGTACTATGGAAGATTGATCCATTGCATGGTTGATTTATGTGACCACGTGGTTGTCTCTTGACCAAGCATGGAGAATATAAAACACTATTGTAACCCTAACCCTTATCATTCTTCCCCGTAGTTTGCGCTGGCCCTTGGGGCTGCTCTACTTGGCTTCCATGGAGACCGTCAATCCTCCTTGCTCCGGTTATCTTGTGTCTTGGTTCAGTGCTGCATTTGTCACCATTGTGTGGTTTTAAAAGCCATTCTCAGTGGTTGGGTTCTCACTCTCCAACTTGTGGAGATTATCATTGCTCTTGGCTCGTTGTCTGTGTAATCTTCCTTTCACTGTCTTCATGGCTTATTGTATACTTAAGTTACCTTTTGTTGTTCTCATGGCTCATCATTGCATGAGGGTTACACTTGCAGGCTATTGAGTTTTTAAAATGAAAATCCTGTAGGTGACAGTGCTTCTATCAGACTGTTCGTCATTTTCGTTAACAGGTAAGATTTTGTTGTTACTTCTGCTTAAGTTGCAGCAGGTATAATGCTATTACAAAGGCACATTAATTCTTAGGTTTATTACTTACTGACAGTAGTCTGTTGAACTCTTTGTAGGTTCTCACCATTACATACTTTTACAGTGAAGAAAATAAATAGTCGACCAACGAATGTCATGGCTCGTGGTTTGATTCGGGTAAGCCCCGTGGTCCATGTGTTGGGTTTTCACCCTACTTGTATCAGGGTGGTCAATGGAATCACCCAGGGTTTGGGGAAACCCTCCCTTGATGTGCCATGAGTTATGTTGTTTGTTTTTATAGGTTCTTTGTTGTAATACTCAGTATCAAACCCTCGCTAATCGATGGGTAGACTCGGTTTAACTGAGCAATGTATTTAGTTTAATGTTGGCTTTACGGCATGTTTAAATTAATAGTTTTTGTAAAGACAGTTCGGTCTTCAAGCTTGGTTTAGTTTATCAGATGTTTAATGTTATACTTTGTGTAATTTCAGGGTTTTACCCTTCTTGATTGTAAATGAAGTTTTATACTCTTTTGAATTACTCTGTAAGGGTTTATAATTATAGTTTTCAAGACTGATACTTATAGTCATAACTTAATCCATGCTTGTTTTTATTTAAAGTTATGAACTAGGGTTTAACCTGTGAAAACCCTCGTTTTTTTAAAATAAATTATTCTAGTTATAATAATTACACAGTCTATTGTTTTGTCTTTAAAGAACTGTGAGTAAATTATATTAACCTAGTTATTTAAGGGTTACATAATTTAATAAATTTGGTTTATTACTTCAATGTTTTGCTAATTATAATTGTAATAATTATAAGGTTTTTTAACTCTGTACTTTGCCTTCACAAGTACACTCTGTTTGTATAAAGAGAAACAGTTTCTTTATAAGTACATTTTATATATGTTGATCAAAAATATATTTCATTTCTGTGTATAATTTTAGTTGGTTCTTTTAATGATTAAGAAGAACTATTCTCATGGTTATCCTAGGTTACTAAAGTATATAAGAATACAGATAGATTATGCTCAGAATATGAGCTAGGGTTTATCCTATTTAACTTTTATAATCATGATTTCTGTATTGCTCTTTTGTTAATTCGATTACTGTCACAAGTTTTCTTTAGTTTGTTTAAAAGAATTACAAATTTATAAACAATATTGTTTATTGTTAATAATAATATTATTTGTATTAATAATAATATTATCTATGAATACAATATTCTCTTAAGTTTATTTTTACATAAATATAGTAATAATAAAGACTAAGAACAGTCTATAATAGTTTAGTTTAATTGATAAGATTATTCCTGTAAGCTTGGTAAAAGAATTAAGAATTTTCATACCTGTCAATACTCCTTACATCTAATTTGTCTGTAAGTGTGTTAAGACAGTTCCTTATTAATAATATTTTATGCATAGGTTACTACTGTCTTTTAGTTATTTTATCTCTAAGAGAAAGAATACTGTAAGAGTTATTAAGTTCTTATTTATTATATTCCTTATCTTAAATTAGTTTATCTTCAGAATTTAATTAGGTTACCAATACTTACTTAGAGTTCAGATTGTTGCAATTAAAATAACTATTATTATTAGGAAAGGAAGTAAACTAATAGAATTATATTTACATATTTAATTAACATAATAATAAGCATTCAACTGATATTTCTATTTCAGTGTAGATGTATAGTTTATACAAAAAGATATTGTGTAAAAGAATGAATTACATACTTGAATATACTGCTATTAGTAAAATAATATGATTCTGTTCTTTTTCTAATATTCTAAATACATAGTCTAGTTCTAACAACAACCCTACGAAACAGATTAATATTCTTTCTAGAAAAAAAACTATCTACTAAAAAAAAGATTTCAATGCTCTGAAAAACATAAGTACTCTATTCATTTCATATTTTTATCATACTTCATTCATTTAAAATACACTACCTGTGCTAGAGTACGATCTGGTTTACTCCATATGGGGAAAAACACAGGTAGGATTGTTTTTCATCAAAGAATAGATTCATCATTTAAAACAACTAAGAGATTTCAAGCTTAACAGCTCACTACATAGCCTATAAATCATTCATTATTTGTTCATACACAGATGAAAACTTTAACACAAAAATTAAAAGATAGTAGAACTTGTTTTTAAAGCTGGATGACAACAGCGTTGGGAGGCCGTTCCTCCCTACCAACTCCTAGAGAGCGCTCAAACAGTGACTTCTCAGGACCCCCGAGCCTGTTCCTGGTCTCCTTGGCTGGGACTAGGTGGAGCAAACAACAAAGTACTAGTCCAATGACTCAATACCAACTCTGTACACTGCAACACGATCTTCTAGCTAGAAAGCTATACTAGATCACTTTCCTGCAGTTTACCCCTCAAACACATTCCACAAAAATTCCCTTCCCAATGAATTCCTTGAAGTGCATTCACCTGAATGATTCTTCTCCTGGAATGAGCAGCCTCAGGTCTCTTGAATGGGATTTTTTATTAAGATTGCCTAGGTCTTTTGGGTTAGTTGTCATTAATTGAGCCACCTGCTCTGATCCCACTTTCTTGGGGGATCATCACCCAAAATGTAGGGAGGTTTCCACCTGCAACATTGGAAGTGTTTGAGAATGCTGCCACTTGTCTATTTTCTCTCCACCTAGTCTCCTCCACCAATTTGACCAGTAACACTCTTCTTAACAGCTCTCTCAAGCTGTTGTCTCCACTTTTATTTATTAAAAATTAAAATATTCAGAATTACATTCCACATCCTTG
Organism: Pseudotsuga menziesii; assembly: GCA_001517045.1. Lineage (NCBI taxonomy): Eukaryota > Viridiplantae > Streptophyta > Pinopsida > Pinales > Pinaceae > Pseudotsuga > Pseudotsuga menziesii. The sequence goes on along the minus strand of LPNX010013232.1, from coordinate 713,938 downwards.
ACTCTGCTGAGTCATCAGTTACAACTTTAACATAAAATTTAACATAATGTCTTGGAATAAAATCAAATAAGATAATATTATTTTGCAAAATTGGGGCATGTGGCATACACACCCCCTTAGAATATAACATCGTCCTCGATGTTTTTTATTCTTCATCCTCCGAAGTCCCCTGGAACAGAATTGGATATGAATCTTGCATTTTACTCTCCAGTTCCCAGGTGACCTCCTCTAGACTAAGGTGCTTCCATTGCACCTTCACCTGTCCAATGGTGCGGTTTCAAAGTGTAATTTCCCTCTTCCCAAGGATACAGTACGGTTCCACCAGAAATTCTCCTTCTGGTTCCACCTATACAACATTCTAGTTAACAACATGAGTAGCATCATGAACATATTTCTTTAAAATGGAAATGTGAAAAACATTATGTACTCTTAAGTTAGGTGGTAATGCTAATTGATAAGCTACTTGTCCAATCCTAGACAAATTTTCAAATGGGCCACAGTAACGAGGTGCCAGTTTTGCACAACTTCCCAATCTTCGAGAGCTCTTTTTGGGCCTTACCTTGGTGAACACGTGTTCACCTACCTGAAACTCCTTTGGAGTTCTTTTTAAGTCTGCCTGACTTTTCTGCCGATCCTGTGACACTTTCATATTTCCCTATACTTGTTTCACAAATTCTTCCATTTCTTTCAACAGTTCTGGACCTAATACCAATCTATCTACTAGATTACTCCAAGAGATAGGAGTATTGCATTTCTGTCCATATAAATTTTCAAACGGACTAAATCTGGCTGATGTCTGATAATTATTATTATAAGCAAATTCTAACAGATGTAAATAGTCCTCTCATTTACCTGGCTGGTCTTTCACATACATTCTTAATAAATCTTCCAGCACCTAGTTTACCCTTTCAGTTTGTCCACTTGTTTGAGGATGGAAAGAAGTACTGAAATTTAATGTAGTGTTTAACCCTTTAAACAAAGACTTCCAAAAGTTTCATGTAAACTTAGGATCTCTATCTGAGATTATGACTTTTGGTACTCCATGTAATTGGAAAATTTGTTTTATAAAAATATCAGCTATGTTTGCAGCTTTGTAAGTAGTTTTAACAGGTATAAAGTGAGCTGTTTTTCTTAACTTATCAACTACTACCATGATAGAATCATTCTAATTTTGATTTTTAGGTAATCAATTAATAAAATCTAGACTAATTACCTCCCATTTCCAGCTAGGGATGGGTAAAGGCTGTAGCAAACCAGCTGGGTGTTGGTGTTCAGTTTTTACCTGTTGACATTCTAAACACCTTGCAATATATTTAGCTACTTCAGTTTTCATATTTGGCCAAAAATACTCTTTTATTAACATGGTTATAGTCTTTTGATAACCTGGATGACCTGAATATGGTGTTTTATGAATTTCATCGAGAATTAGCAGCTTGACTTTAGGTACGTTAGGTACATACAGTTTATCTTTATACAGTAAAAATTATTTTTCATTTAAACTGTAACCTTTTATTAATTTTTCTGTTGGATTTTCATTAGCTTTAGCTTGCAAATTTTGGTAAATTTCATCTTGTTTTATTCCTTGTTTAAGCTGTTCATCTAAGTCTGAAACATAAGTGTTGATTGATGTTGCAAAATTCAGCCTTGCATTCCTACTTAATGCATCAACAACTTTATTTTCTTTACCTTTTATATGTTGGATTTCAAAATCATACTCGCTTAAGAAAGCTAACTACCTAGCTTTTCTGGAATTTAAATTAGGCTGATCCAAAAGATACTTCAATCATTTATTATCAGTCATTAAAACAAATTTTCTGTCAATTAGGTGATGTCGCCACATTTTTAAGGTGTATATTATAGCTGTTAATTCCAGATCATATGTCGCATAATTATTTTCATGAACTTTTAGCTTTCTATACTCATAGGCAATAACATGCCCTTCTTGAGTTAGAACACCACCTAAGCCATCATTACAGGCATCAGTGCACACTACAAATTCTTTATTAGGATCTGCGATTCTTAAAATAGGTGCATTGGTTAATAAACTTTTTGACTTTTTAAGGCTTTCTTCACATTTCTGATTCCATTCGAACTTCTTTCCTTTTTTCTGCAAGGAATTTATCAGATTTGCTATCCTTGAAAAGCCTTCAATGAACCTCTGGTAATGACCGGTAATGCCCATGAAAGATCTAACATCTGTCACATCCTTAGGAACTGGCCAATCTTTGATTGCGCTTATCTTTTCAGGATCTACGGAAATTCCTTCCTTGGTCACTACGTGACCTAAATACTGAATCTTATCCTTGAATAAATCACACTTACCAAGTTTTACGAAGAGTTGATATTCTCGCAACTCTTGCAAAACAATTTTTAGATGTTCTGTATGTTCTTCCTCAATTTTTTAATAGATTAGAATGTCGTCGATAAACATGGCCAAAAAATTATCTAAATACTTATGCATTACATTGTTCATTAAACACATGAAGACAGCTAGGGCATTAGTAAGCCCGAATGGCATTACGACAAATTCGTAATGACCATATCTTGTTCTAAAAGATATCTTAAAGATGTCTTCATCTTTAATCCTCACTTAATGATATCCAGACCTTAAATCTATTTTCGAAAACACCATGGCTCCACGTAGTTGATCAAATATATCATCTATGTGGGGCAACAGATATCAATTTTTGATGGTCATCTTGTTTAACTGACGGTAATCTATGCAAAGTCACATAGTTCTGTCCTTCTTCTTGACGAAGATGACAGATGCCCCCCAAGGAGACACACTTGGTCGAATATACCTTTTATCAATTAGTTCTTTTAATTGCGATTTTAATTCATTAAGTTTGAGTATGTTCATTCAATAAGGGGCCTTTGAGCTAGGTATTGCACCCGGTACTAGCTCAATGGTGAAATCCAATTCCCTTTTCGGAGGTAACCCCGAAATTTCTTCTAGGAATACATCAACATATTCTTTTAAAACTGGGATGTCTTCCACTTTTAACTTATCTGTTTTAATTTTACTTTCCTCATCAGTAATTGTTATTGCGTAAGCTTTACATCCCTTTCTAACAACTCTTTTAAGTTGTAAAGCATAAATATGCCTTACAGTAGTTTTTCTAGGAACTCCTTTTACACTTACTGGTTTTTCATCACTGTTTAACCATGTGAAAGTTTTATCATAACAATTTAGAATTACTCTATGTTGTTCTAACCAGTCCATACCAATCAGCAAATCATAAGAACCAAGTGGAAAAAAATTAAGTTTAACAATAGTTTCACATTTATCCATAACTAATGCACATTCTTTCACAAAACAAGTTACTTTTATTTTAGCACCAGTGGCTAACTAAACTGACCATGAATTCTCAAACTTATCAACAGATAACTTACATTTTTCTACTATCTGAGGTGCAATATAACTGAGACTAGCTCCTGCATCAATTAAAATAGTTACAGGGGTTTGATTTATCATACCTTCTACTTCCACCATGGAAGTCTAATATTCAGCTTGTCGGTTCTCCAAGGGTGTGTTGATTCTAGGCATGGTCCTTTCTAGTTCCCCAATGGTCATCTCCTCCTGTATAGTATGAATATTGCTAACAGTCTTCTTCTGGTTTGGACAAACTAAAGCATAGTGTGGGCCATTACACTCCCATCACTTGACAGGCTCTTTACGCTCAAAATTCTTGGTAAAGTTTCCATGATTATTTGCAGTTTCCTTACCTTTAGAATTATTCTGATGGTTGGGTGTATTGTTCATATTTCCTTAGAAATTCTTGTTATTAGAATATATTTTTACCTTATTGTTCTTAAAATTTCTGTTAGCCACAAAATCCTTCTTCTTTTGTTCAAACTGATTATTATTTTTCTTAGCCTTCCAGCTGGCCAAGCTTTCTTTCTTCTGATTCTACTCAAAACAAAAGTTATCCTTTCTCATAGCTTCCTCCAAGGTCTTTGGGTTATCATATTCAATTCTATCTTTAATATGATAAGGTAGACAGCTAAGGAATCATTGTACCTTTGGTTTCTCATCTACAAGGTAGGGTACATACCTAAGTAGACTTAAGAACTTGTTTTTCAGATCCTTCATTGTCATTGAACCTAACTTCAGTTCATAAAACTCTTTGGCTCTTTCCTCATAATACTGCTTAGACATGAATTTTTTTTTGAAATACCTCTTAAAGGTACTCTAGTTAACTTCTTTCTCTTTTATACCCTTAACTCTCTTCAAGTCCCGCCACCAAATGTCAACCTTTCCTGAGAGGTTATATATAGCCATCCTAGCCTTTAACTAGTTAGAATAATTATATATTTGGAAGTACTTCTTCATCCCAGATAACCAAGATTCATCTTCCTCCCCCTTCTCAGTCTCTCCATTAAAGGTTGGTGGTTTTATCTTTCTGAATTCCCTGGAAATTTCCTCATAAGGTTTGTATTTTCTCTTTTTAGTGTACAGATTATCATCACTACTGTCACTAGTAGTCTGGTAATTTTGTTGTTCACCAAACACTTCAGAAGACGAACTAATTTTAGTTTTTGTATGTTTCATCTTTTTAGATTTTCGTTGATTACTGGCATCTTCTAATTCTGACCTTCTACCCCTACCCTCAGTTTGAAACTTTTCAATTAGGATCTGATTCAGCTCTTCTTGAGCCCTCAGAATCCTTTCATTTTCTCGCTTTACAAGCTCCATTTCAGTTTTTAAGTCTTTTACAGTTTGTAACAACTCTGAGGAATTTGTAGTTAAATCCTCTTGTATAGGATCTCTTGGTAAATTTCCTGTTTCAGTAGCTGGAGACTCCTCCTCTGCATACTCTTCCAGCCTTTCCATACCTGCCTGTTAAACTTCAGAAAAACAATTCTCTATTGAATAACATTTAAAATAAAATATGTCCGCATAATAATTTAATTTACTATTTTATAAAAGCTAGTTGGGCTTCATCAAGGCCTAGTGTTTGAACCTTATGCTCTAATACCACATGTCAAAACCCCAAATTTTCCCAAAAATTTAAAATTTTTATATACCAATAAATGCTAAAACCTGTGGTCTACTAATAGCTAACGGTTTGCAATAAAAGAAACAGTCAAGTAATTAGTTTCACTAAATCTTAATTATATTAACTCAACAGTTCTTTTTTTTGTAACAAGAATAAATTATTCTTGCGTAATGTTTTACTTCAGTTTACTGAGGAGTCTTTTCATGTCAAGTAGGTGGAATCTACTTTTGAATCTAGGGTTTACTTAGCAATCGTGCTAATGCATATGATTACTAGTTCTTACAGGTTTACAGGTATGATTGAACGAGTACGTATTAAAAATTATTCAAAGTATCCAACAGTATTTTATTTGCAATTAAAAAGCTTAGTAATTAAGCTGCTAAACTTTAAACAACTTCTGTGAGGTAAAACCATTTGGCTTCCTTCAAATTTTCTTGTAATAATGTTCAAAATTAAGTAACGATAGTAAGATATGTTTGCAACTCTAAGAATTAGAATCTCAGTTACAAAGTATTTCTACTTTAGTCTAGGTAAATTGTAATGTTATTGTTGGTAATAACTCTCGATTCAATGTTCTATTCACGACTAAAACATTAATTTATAGATTACAATGAGGCGGTTGAGAACCAGCCTTTTCACCTTCTCGGGCAACTATTCAAATTCCTATTTAATTATTTATTTACAATAATCCTGACGGATTATATTCTAACAATTCCCCTCTTAATCCAAAGGGGTGTTCGTAAGTCCGAGCATGTTTCTGAATATTTCAAACTTTTCTCGTCCAAGCGCTTTGGTGAAGATCTCTGCAACTTGATCATTTGTGGAACAATGTCGAAGATGGACTGTCTTGGCCTCTACATGATGTCGAATCAAATGATACTTTGTGTTGATGTGTTTGGTTCGATCATGGAATCTAGGATTCTTTTCCAGCTTGATTGCAGAAGTATTGTCGACCAACAATGGAGTGGAGTTCTCTTGTTTTTCTTGCAAATCTTCAAGTATCTTCCTGAGCCATACTATTTCTTTCGTTGCTTCAGCTGCAGCCACATATTCTGATTCTATTGTTGAATCTGCTGGAACTGAATGTTTGCGAGATCTCCATGAAACAGCTGCTGATCCAAGACTCATAGTGTATCCAGAAGTTGATACTATTG
>LPNX010013232.1:665555-705755 GCA_001517045.1 Pseudotsuga menziesii | reverse complement strand
ATCTTGGTCATCTTTCTTCTGGTTATGCTTGTCTTTGATGGAGTCCCATGAAGCCCAACACTGATCTGATGTGTGCCCAGTCTTTCCACAACGCTTGCATTGTAGATCTGATCTTTTTTTTTTGACCCCTCTGCCTCTGAAATTTCTTATTCCTTGTCCTCTCTCTTTGCCGCAATCTCCCTTGGAAGGGTCTTTGGAATGGTCTTTGCTAGCTAGGGCAGCACCAATATTAGATGCCAAAGAGTGCATCTTTACAACTGTTAGTTTACAATAATAAACTTGATATGACAAAGAGAAAAACAATAACCTTGCAGGTCTACAGTCTCTGCCAAGGTGTACAATGCAAGCTTCAGGTGAGCATACACAAACTTCTTCAATATGCAATATATCAATCACTAGCTTCAAATATACAACAGCATTCCTTTTTATACAATGTGTGGAGGCACTGGAAGCTAATATATTAGTGTGCAAATGATATAAGTGCACAAAAAATCAAGCACCAGACTATATACCCTGCAAAATCAAGTGATTAGCAGCAGCAATTATCATCAGCAGTTCTCTGGATCGCAGCAACAATCTTCACATTCAGCTCCACGCAGCTCTACTTAGGCAGCTCTTCAACTTGGTCGCAGATGTGATATGCTGATAGGTATTATGCAGTCTTCAATATATGATATAAATCACATAAGAATGTCTCAAATCTGAGCATCCATTACATAGTCTCAAATCGCAGCATGCATTATATCAGTCTGGCAGAATACATTATATCAGCAGCATACATTATATCAGTCTTCATTATATCAGTTTGGAACTAGGGAAAAACTAGGGTTTTAGGCACTTTAATTCAAATTTACAGCATCCATGGGCCCATTCTACCCATCATCCTTCACACATATGAGAGAAGGCACTAGTCTTTACATCTATATCAAGGTTTCAATACAGAATCCAGGTCACGGGCCTCTTTCAAACAATGCAAAATTTACCACTCAAACTCCATGCACAAGATTAGGGCAAAATTAGGTTTTGTGCAGTGAACTGGAAAAAAAGGTTGTACAGCGAACTTCATGCAGCATCAACAGCATATCACGCTCTACGCAAATGTATGAGTTCTCCACGCAGTTCTCCACACAGTTCTCTTATTCCAGCACAGTTCTGGTTCGGTCTTCACTTAAAAACTCACGCAGCATATATATGATCAATGCATATATATATACCAATCCTTTACAAGGATCGAAATCACCGGTCCAGTCTCCACACAGACTTCAGCAGCAGCGAATACACTGATAGGAATTTTAATGCAGCATCCATGCAGTCTCCAACGCAACTGTTCAACGCAGTCTCCAGCATAAAAGATATGTAGTATACCAGTCTCCACTTAGTGATACAATAGTGCACAGTCTACAAAAACAGTCTAGGGTTTGTGCATTCCCCACAAAAACATATCACAATATATCACAATATATCAAAAATCACAATATATTAAAATGATTCGCAGTCTCTAATTGTGCACACAACTTTCACCATTCATGACCTTCACCATTCAGGCTTCAACGCATTGTTCAGGCTTCACAACATAGTTTCTTCTCCACAGTATTGCAGCTCGGGCTCTTCAGGCTTCACGCAGGCAGTCTCCCACTGCACAATCTCTCCACGCAGCGTACAGCCTTCACATCTCTCACAGGCAGCAATATATCAGTCTTCAATACTTCAGTTTTCACGCAGGTACTAATAGGTATTTAGTCCTTCAACGCAGCCTTCAACAGGCCTTCAACGCAGTCCACACAATCAACTTCAGATAGGACTCACAATCTCAAATCGCAGCCTTCACGCAGGATATATACAGCATCAGCACACAGTTCGCAGTTCTTCTCCACGCATTCTTCTCCAAAGTTTGAAATTGGCTTTTGAGCAAGGCCAGCCGGTCCTCCCATGATTCTTGAGGGTCTGTGCTTAATATACCACGATGTCTCCCACTGTGGTCTCCAAAATGCGTAATATACCAGAAATTAGGGTTCGGTATAGGTATACAATAGGAATAACAGTCTATAAACAAATTGCAGCAGAATATCAATACACAGTAGAGTCCTCAGCTCTTATTCTCCTATTCATTGTGTATGTCAATATTCATCTTTGAGCAAAGTTCACAACAAATGATCTACAACCTACAGGAATTTGTTAAAAAATAGGGTTTGCAGCATCCAATTCTCAGTGAACTGAGGGCGCAGTATACCCAGACGCTTCAATGCATAATTAGGGTTTCACTTGGAAGAGGAGTACCATGAGTAACGCATGCAACGCATGCAGGCAGGAGAGACTGGCAGGCAGCTCTGAAAGAGCAGACTGGCAGGCAGAATGGCAGCGTTCTGATGACACAGGGAGAATGGCAGGCATGCGATGCAGCCAGGAGTTATGGCAGGCAAATAGCCAGGCACTGATACCACTTGTTGGTAATAACTCCCGATTCAATGTTCTATTCACGACTAAAACATTAATTTATAGATTACAATGAGGCGGTTGAGAACCAGCCTTTTCACCTTCCCGGGAAACTATTCAAATTCCTATTTAATTATTTATTTACAATAATCCTGATAGATTATATTCTAACAGTTATAATGATTGTTTTGTCAGTATTTATGCAATAGTACATTATCTCATATGTGTAACAACTGACCCACATTTCGCTTTCGCGAGATAACTTACAACCTGTTAACCTTTGGAAAGTATAAGTTCGATTGTGCAAACTGATAACCATAATGCCTTCCTACATAAGATCATTGTTTGCCTACACTTTAATTTCATGTCGAACCATGAGGTTCTAATAACTTCTAGACTCAATAGATTCATTCCTGTTCAATTTCTTAATTTTCTATTATACTTCTATTGAATTACATTATTGTCTACAAACAGTTTATCTGAGATTGATGCTCTTGAAACAGGTCAACTTTTAGTTATTTTTATTTAATTCTATAACTACTTTACTATCTAATTGACCTGGTGAATCTTTAGTAACTTCCAAGTTGAGTTGTAACCACAATCCATCAAAGTATTGTCGCTTTGAACTATGTAACAGAGTTTCATAATAGTGTTCTTACAATACGTTTTGCTCACTTCATAGTTTTTCTATCAATGAGTTATTAGTTCTTATGTGACTGATAAACATGCATACTCTATTTGTTAATAGACATTCAGCCTATATCTAGCTCAAGGTTATAAACATGTTTAGATTAGAGTTTATGATTCTCCAACTTATTACATTATGCCATTTATAAAAATTATAACTTGTGAAGTCTTTGTATAAGAGATTTACCATGTATAAATTATAATCTTTGTACAAAAGAAAACTATATTTGATCGGTGATTAGCATGAGTTCTCCCATAAAATATTTGATCTCTTATCTATAGTAAAGACATAAAACATCCATCTCTATCTATAAATAAGACATAAAACATTGATCTCTATCTATAATAAAGACATAATATATTTGATTTCTATCTATAATAAAGATAGCATTTAGAGAAAGGAAATGCAGCTATCCAAATCGTATTTGTGATGTTATAATATAATAACATAAGGTTAATGGTGAAATGATTTTAATGCATAAACCAAATCGGGCTTTTACAAAGATTTTGAAAGTGTCACTACATGCTAGGTCAACAAAATCATACGTTGATATTCTATTACTAAACTAGCATATGATAAGGTGCATAATATTATCGATTTGCATGGCAATAATTGGGTCGATTAAAAATTTTACTCCTCATTCCAATGATTTAATAATTGGATAACATTTTATATAGGTGCTATGTAAGATTGATCCATTGCATGGTTGATTTATGTGACCACGTGGTCATCTCCTGACCAAGCGTGGAGAATATAAAACACTACCGTAACCCTAACCCTTATCATTCTTCCCTGTAGTTTGTGCTGGCCCTTGAGGCTGCTCTGCTTGGCTTCCATGGCGGCCGTTGGTCGTCCTTGCTTCGGTTATATTCTGTCTTGATTCAGTGCTGCGTTTGTCACCGGTGTGTGGTTTTAAAATCCATTCTCAGTGGTTGGGTTCTCACTCTGCAACTTGTGGAGATTATCATTGCTCTTGGCTCGTTGTCTGTGTAGTCTTCCTTTCGTTGTCTTCGTGGCTTATTGTCTACTTCAGTTACCTTTTCTATTCTCATGGCTCGTCATTGCGTGAGGGTTACACTTACAGGCTGTTGAGTTTTTAAAATGCAAATCCTGTAGGTGACAATGCTTCTATTAGACTTTTCGTCATTTTCGTTAACAGGTAAGAGTTTGTTGTTACTTATGTTTAAGTTGTAGCCACTATAATCCTATTACAAAGGCACATTAATTCTTAGGTTTATTACTTACTAACAGTATTATGTTTAACTCCTTGCAGGTGCTCGCCATTACATACTTTCACGGTGAAGAAAATAAACAGTCCACCAACGAATGCCATGGCTCGTGGTTTGATTCGCGTAAGCCCCATGGTCCATGTGTTGGGTTTTCACCCTACTTGTATTGGGGTGGTCAATGGAATCACCCAGGGTTCGGGGAAACCCTCCCTCGACTCGCCATGAATGATGTTGTTTTTTTTTACAGGTTGTTTGTTGTAATACTCAGTATCAAACCCTCGCTAGTCGATGGGTAGACTTGGTTTAACTGAGCAATGTATTTAGTTTGATGTTGTCTTTACGACATGTTTAAATTAATAGATTTTGTAAGGATGGTTCGGTCTTGAGGCTTGGTTTAGTTTATCAAATGTTTAGTGTTATACTCTGTGTAATTTCAGGGTTTTACCCTTCTTGACTGTAAATGAAGTTTTATACTCTTCTGAATTACTTTGAAAGGTTTTATAATTATAATTTTCAAGACAGATACCAACTCAGTTGTTCATGATTCAGTGAGAAGCGGTTGTTCATAATCAAATTCCATCAGCCAAAGTGTTCTTCTTATTTGCATATTTGGTTCATCTAGAAGTTGTCATCAAGGGGGAGCAGTAATGACACCTTCCTTCCTTAGTGATAGTGTGGGCCATTCTCCCAACCATTATTAAGGGGGAGTGTTGGAATATATTATATTTTTTGGAAGCTAATAATGTCTTTGTATTATGTCAGAAGTTGTCTAGAATCTTATGTAAAAGAGTAATACATTTAACCCATAGTTATATGGTGTTGTATTTACTTGTGTAGAGTATTTTTCCATGGTATTGTATTAAGAGATGTAATTTTGGAGAATTATATTATCCCACATGCAATATGTGAGAGAAATTCCTCCTCATGTCTTAGTATATAATAGGGTCAAGTGAGTCTCTACATATCAAGTATTCTTGATGTAGTAGTGGTACTATTGTGAAACTGTTGTACATCATCTATATTCTTTGGGGTATTTGTGCTTTTCTCTCTTCTAATATTGGAGAAGACATTCTAGATATAATAGAAGACTACCTTCCCATGGATGTAAACCCTTAGGGTGAACCATGTATATCGGTCTTCTCTTGTCCTTTTCTTTTCCTCTTCTTATCTTTTATGATATGTTGTTGATTACTTAGATAGATTAACTAGTTTATCTTGACTCTACTATTCTAACATATCTCAATGTGTTTGGTCTTCTGTCTTTGCACTAGATCAGTGGAAATCTTGATTTCACTTTTATTGTCACTCCAAATGACTATGGGTGAATCAAATGAAAATCCAAGTTCCTGGAGAATACCTTGCAACCACACAGATTGTGTAGTTTCATTCATTGCTCCTCTATACTTCGCCTCAACTGAAGAGAGGGATATGGTGTGTTTTTTCTTTCTTGACCAGCATATGGGACCATTTGAAAGCATGAATACATGACTTGAAGTGGAATTTTTGTCAATGGAATCTCTAGCCCAATCAAAATAAGCAAATCCAACTAGTTCTAGTGGAGAAACAACAACGTAGTATACCCCGAAGTGTTTGGAACCTTACACATAATGCATGATCATTTTGGAAGCCTTCCATTGGATATCATCAGGCTTACGCATGTATTTAGAAACAAATCCTATATAATATTCCAAATCAATTCGATATTTTGTAATATACAAAAAACTCCCAACTAGTTGTTTGTACAATGAGTTGTCCACCAATGGAGATGCACCAAATTCACCTAGTTTTATTCCTAAAAGGAATGGGAATTTGGATTCCTTACATTTTGACATTTTAAAATTCAATAATAGGTCTGGAGCATACTTTGGTTGGATGACCTTGATCCCTGCTTCAAATTGCTCAATTTTCAATCCAATAAATTGCTTCAACAATCCAACATCAGTCATGGAGAATTCATTGTGCAAAGAAGAATTAATTGATCCAATTTATTTACTGCAGCTACCTGTAATCAAAACTTCATCAACATACAACACTATGACCTACAATAAGTCACCAAAATGCCGCAAATACACATTAGGATCATATTTAAATCTTTCAAAGCCAAGTGAAAGCAGGAAATTGTCCACCTTGGCATACCAAGCTCTGGGGACTTGCTTGAGGACATATAGATACTTCTTTAACCTGCATAAAATTAAAGGAACCTCAACAAAACCTTCAGTTTTTTACATATATATATCCTCTTGAAGGTCACCATGGATAAATGCACTCTTCACGTCCATGTGGTGAAACTAAAACTAGCTTGATAGAGTCCATCTTTGCAACTGGTGAAAATGTCTATGTGTTAGAATAATCAACCCATAGTTAGCTACCTTAGACATTAATTAATCCAATTTTTGTCTTATTTGCCTAGTTTCCATATTCCACCTTATGCAAGTTGTCCTCCACACATACATAGTGGTCAAACTTTCTAAATTTGAGTCATGGAGCACTTGGGAAACCTCTTGGAATCAAATCTGCTTTATTCCTGGCCTCCCTAGTGCATGTCTACTTTTCTTGCTTTATTGCCTGCTTTTTCTGAGTTTTAAGGCAATTGGGAAAGTTTTACTAGGTGAAGTTAACTTGTTTTTTGTCCTCATCATCCTCCACTCTTTTCTCCTATGAAAAGCATGTATGAGTTTTCCTTCCACCATCTATTATCTTGCCTAATTGATTTTTCCAATTCGTGAGCTCCTAGATAGATTTGGAAATTGCTTTATGCACCTATGGGGGATTTGCTTAGATTTAGTAAGCCTTCTTTTGACCAAATTCGAATGGAATCCTTATGCATTCGAATCTCTCATGTAATTATTTATTGTGGCAGCCTATGACTTCATAGCATGGGCTATTGTACACTTATTCAATACAGATTAGTGTTCTCCTCCATATTCAGTCTCCTTTTGTGAGTAATTTGCATGTGCAATTGGCAATTGTTGTGAGTGTAATTGTTCTAACACCTGGGTTCAATTTCCACATGGTATCATATCCTTTGTAGATCGATTTATCTCCTTCCAATTTGTATTACAGGTTAGACATAATTGGAGCATTCGCTGATTGAAGGGACAATTTCTGAGCTATGGATTAATCTCAGAAGATCATCTTGAATCCATTTAACTTATTTGAATGGAAATCAGAGATGGAGATACTATTGAGAGTGAAAGGCATCTACAGAGTGACTATGGCAATAGAAGCAGAGCCCAATGCAGTTGCAGAGAAGAATAAATGGCACAACAGGAGGGATGAGACCTATGGTCTCCTGTGTCTAAGCATATCCAGAGACCTCCTTTTCCATCTTGATGGATTAACATCACCAAATGAAGTATGGGAGAATCTTGTTGATCTTTTTGGTAAGACAAATGAGATGAGGGGACATCAAATTGAAAATGAATTGATATCCCTGAGTCCCAATAGCTTTGTAGCTAAAACAATGTGGGATCGAAAAGAAAGATGAACAACTAGTTTTGGCCATACTCTCGACGCTTGGCCCTGACTATTCAGTATTTGTATCAACCTTCTATGCCACAAAGTTTACATCTCAAGCCTGGAAAATTCCTAGCCTTGCAGATTTCATGGAATCTCTCACACAAGAGCAAGATAAATTGGTGATGATGGGCACCATCAAACCATCCAAAGACCAAGCTCTGGTTGCTGGAGATTCAAGGGTGGATTCAAAAATCAAGAAGAAAGTTAAAATGCCACCTAAGCAAAATAGAGACAAGAACAAGTCTCCAAAGGAGCCTCAAGGTTCCAAGAAGAACCCCCAGAAGAAGAAGAAGAAAGGAGAAATGAGCAAGTGCGCATACTGCAGTAAGGGCAAAGCTATTGGGACTCGGGGAGATCAATTCATTTTCAATTTGATGTCCCTTCATCTCATATTTCTTACCAAAAATATCAACAAGCTTCACCCATACTTCATTTGGTGATGTTAGTCCATCAAGATGGAAAAGGAGGTCTCTGGATATGCTCAGACACAGGAGACCATAGGTCTCATCCCTCCTGTTGTGCCATTTATTCTTCTCTGCAGCTGCATTGGGCTCTTCTTCTATTTCCATAGTCACTCTATAGATGCATTTCACTCTCAACAGTATCTCCATCTCTTCTTTCCATTCAAATAAGTTAAATGGAGTCAAGATGATCTTCTGAGATTAATCCATAGCTCAGAAATTGTCCCTTCAGTCAGCAGAATGCTCCCAGTCAATGATGTCGAGCCTGTAATACAAATTTGAAGGAGATAAATTTATCTACAAAGGATATTATAACAAGTGGAAATTGAACCCAGGTGTTAGAACAATTACACATGCAAATTACTCACAAAAGGAGAGTGAATATGGAGGAGAACACTAATCTGTATTGAATAAGTGTACAATAGCCAATGCTATGAAGTCATAGGCTGCCACAATAAATAATTACATGAGAGATTCGAATGCATAAGGATTCCATTCGAATTTGGTCAAAAGAAGGCTTACTAAATCTAAGCAAATCCCCCATAGGTGCATAAAGCAATTTCCAAATCTGTCTAGGAGCTCACGAATTAGCAAAATCAATTAGGCAAGCTAATAGATGGTGGAAGGAAAACTCATACATGCTTTTCATAGGAGAAAAGAGTGGAGGATGATGAGGACAAAAAACAAGTTAACTTCACATAGTCAAACTTTCCCAATTGCCTTAAAACTAAGAAAAAGCAGGCAATAAAGCAGAAAAAGTAGACATGCACTAGGGAGGCTAGGAATAAAGCAGATTTGATTCCAAGAGGTTTCCCAAGCGCTCCATGACTCAAATTTAGCAAGTTTGACCACTATGGATGTGTGGAGGACAACTTGCATAAGGTGGAATATGGAAAATAGGAAAATAAGACAAAAATTGGATTAATTAATGTCTAAGGTAGCTAACTATGGGTTGATTATTCTAACACATAGACATTTTCACCAGTTGCAAAGATGGACTCTATCAAGCTAGTTTTAGTTTCACCACATCGATGTGAAGAGTGAATTTATTCATGGTGACCTTCACGAGGATATATATATGTAAAAACCTGAAGGTTTCGTTGAGGATCCTTTACTTTTATGCAGGTTGAAGAAGTATCTATATGTCCTCAAGCAAGTCCCTAGAGCTTGGTATGCCAAGATGGACAATTTCCTGTTTTCACTTGGCTTTGAAAGATTTAAATATGATCCTAATGTGTATTTGTAGCATTTTGATGACTTATTCTAGGTCATAGTGTTGTATGTTGATGAAGTTTTGATTACAGGTAGCTGCAGTAAATAAATTGGATCAATTAATTCTTCTTTGCACAATGAATTCTCCATGACTGATGTTGGATTGTTGAAGCAATTTATTGGATTGAAAATTGAGCAATCTGAAGCAGGGATCAAGTTCATCCAACCAAAGTATTCTCCAGACCTATTATTGAATTTTAAAATTTCTAAATGTAAGGAATGCAAATTCCCATTCCCTTTAGGAATAAAACTAGGTGAATTTGGTGCATCTCCATTGGTGGACAACTTGTTGTACAAACAACTAGTTGGGAGTTTGTTGTATATTACAAACTCTCGGATTGATTTGGCATATTATATAGGATTTGTTTCTAAATACATCGGTAAGCCTCATGATAACCAATGGAAGGATTCCAAAATGATCATGCATTATGTGTAAGGTTCCAAACACTTCGGGGTATACTACGTTGTTGGTTCTCCACTAGAACTAGTTGGATTTGCTGATTTTGATTGGGCTAGAGATTCCATTGACAGAAATTCCACTTCAGGTCATGTATTCATGCTTTCAAATGGTCCCATATGCTGTTCAAGAAAGAAAAAACACACCATATCCCTCTGTTCAGTTGAGGCCAAGTACAGAGGAGTAATGAATGAAACTACACAATCTGTGTGGTTGCAAGGTATTCTCCGGGAACTTGGATTTTCATTTGATTCACCCATAGTCATTTGGTGTGACAATAAAAGTGAAATCAAGATTTCCACTAATCTAGTGCAAAGACAGAGGACCAAACACATTGAGATATGTTAGAATAGTAGAGTCAAGATAAACTAGTTAATCTATCTAAGTAATCAACAACATATCATAAAAGATAAGAACAAGAAAAGAAAAGGACAAGAGAACACTGATATACGTGGTTCACCCTAATGGGTTACATCCATGGGAAGGTAGTCTTCTATTATATCCAAAATGTCTTCTCCAATATTAGAAGAGAGAAAAGCACAAATACCCCAAATAATATAGATGATGTACAACAGTTTCACAATAGTACCACTGCTACATCAAGAATACTTTATATGTAGAGACTCACTTGACCCTATTATATACTAAGATATGAGGAGGAATTGCTCTCACATATTGCATGTGGGATAATATAATTCTCCAAAATAACATCTCTTAATACAATACCATGGAAAAATACTCTACACAAGTAAATACAACACCATATAACTATGGGTTAAATGTATTACTCTTTTACATAAGATTCTAGACAACTTCTGACATAATACAAAGACATTATTAGCTTCCAAAAAATATAATATATTCCAACAATCCCCCTTAATAATGGCTGGGAGAATGGCCCACACTATCACTAGGGAAGGAAGGTGTCATTACTGCTCCCCCTTGATGACAACTTCTATATGAACCAAATATGCAAATAAGAAGAACACTTTGGTTGATGGAATTTTATGATGAACAACCGCTTCTCACTGAATCATGAAAGTGCACACGAACCAAGTTGTATGATGAAAGACCCAACAATAAAATGTCAAGAACGCATGATGGAATCCAATGCAAGATGCCCAGATCACCACAAGAATCATCAAAAGCATACATGATAGCTGAAGAACTCTGATATAAAATCCACACCAGTTTACAGATCACTGCTGGGGATTGCTGATCATGCTGTGAAGCATGAGTGATGACAAGATTTCCAAATTTTGTTTTACTGTCCATGTTTAAGGGAGGATTTTTCCCACTGGGTTTTTTCCTTTTTCCTTGGTTAAATGGACATGCAGTATGTAAAGGGTGACTAAGCCTTGTTGCTAGGCCCTATAATTTTCTGATATTTTACTCATAAGGCAGGCTTAAGGGGGGGTGTTGGAATAATCAACCCATAGTTAGCTACCTTAGACATTAATCAATCCAATTTTTGTCTTATTTGCCTACTTTCCATATTCCACCTTATGCAAGTTGTCCTCCACACATCCATAGCGGTCAAACTTGCTAAATTTGAGTCATGGAGCGCTTGGGAAACCTCTTGGAATCAAATTTTCTTTATCCCTGGCCTCCCTAGCGCATGTCTACTTTTTCTGCTTTATTGCCTGCTTTTTCTGAGTTTTAAGGCAATTGGGAAAGTTTGACTAGGTGAAGTTAAGTTGTTTTTTATCCTCATCATCCTCCACTGTTTTCTCCTATGAAAAGCATGTATGATTTTTCCTTCCACCATCTATTAGCTTGCCTAATTGATTTTTCCAATTCGTGAGCTCCTAGACAAATTTGGAAACTGCTTTATGCACCTATGGGGGATTTGCTTAGATTTAGTAAGCCTGCTTTTGAGCAAATTCGAATGGCATCCTTATGCATTCGGATCTTTCATGTAATTATTTATTGTGGAATCCTATGACTTCACAGGGTTGGATATTGTACACTTATTCAATACAGATTAGTGTTCTGCTCCATATTCAGTCTCCTTTTGTGAGTAATTTGCATGTGTAATTGGCAATTGTTGTGAGTGTAATTGTTCTAACACCTAAGTTCAATTTCCACACTATATATAGTACACTCTTTGGAATTGAGAGAAGCCTTTAGCAACCAACCTACCATTATACTTGATATTTGAACCATCATCATCCACTTTAGTCCTGTAGACCCACTTTCATTGCACTAGTTTCCTCTTGGAGGAAAAGGGAACCAATTCCCAAGTCTCATTGTCTTGTAGTGATTTGAAATCTTCTTGCATGGTTGTTTTCCATATTAGTTCAATTTATGTTTCCTGGTATGTCTGAGTATTGTACCCAACCATAATGAAGCACCTATCAGCAATATTCAATTCACAAGTAGAGAAGGCATTGTGAAATTGATATCTAGTCTTCCTAGAATCTAGTGGATCACCAACAAGATCCCCAACTGCTTCATTGGTTTTCTCAACCCACTTGGGATGAATGGGTGAATCATGATCTGAATGCATTTCATAATCATCATCATCAATACCAAAATCAAAGAAGTATTCATCACTTACATGATCATGGAGTGGAGGATGTGAGCATTCCCCTTGATCTAGTTCGGTCTCTTGCATGAGGTCTTCTTCGAACTGTACACTCCTTTCAATGAATGTATTATGAGATGAGGGATCAAAGAGATTATATCCCTTTTAATATTCATCATATATAACCATTATGGACTCCTTTCTTTGAGGTTTAAAGGCCTTTCTCTTCTATGGAGGAATCCTATCCCAAGCCTTTGAGCCAAAGGCCCTGAAATGAGAAGCACTTTGCTTGTGACCGCTCCAAGCCTCATATGGAGTTTTTCCATCCAAATATTTGTTAGGAGCTATGTTTTGGACATATGCAACATTGTTAATGGATTCATCCCATAGCTTAGTATTTAAATCCTTTGCTTCCATCAAATAGGCTTCCATCTCCTTGAGAGCCCTGTTCTTACACTTTGCAACACCATTTTTTTCTGGTGTGTAGGGCATCGAATGTTGCATTTCAATGCCACATTATTCAAAAATATGATGCAAACTCTTGTTCACATACTCCTTGTAATTTTTAGTCTTGAGAACCTTGATTGTATTCCCACATGCATTCTCAACCAAATATTTCCAAACTTTGAGAGTCTCAAAAACTTCATATTTAAGTTTGAGAAAGTACACCTAATAATACCTTGAGAAATCATATATGAAGGTCAATACATACCTTGAATTTCCATAAGAGGGTGTGGGAAGAGGCCCTATGATATATGAATTAACCAAATGAAACACTTGGACATCTCTCCTTTCCTTTCCTTTCTCATATCTCCGCTCAACATGCTTTCCCACTACACATCCTTTGCATGTGTCGTTTGAGAACTTGATAGAAGGAAGAACTTCCACCATGCCTTCTTTTCTCAATGACTAAAGGTACCTGTAGTTGAGTTAACCATATCTCTCATGCCATAATTTTCTTGTCTCATTTCCATGTGATAGGAGTGCATTCCCTTGAGAATATCGGAGGAAGTGAGAGAATTTGTACATTCTCGAATCATGGTCAGCATAACCTACTGACACCACTTGGCCAGTAGAGATTTCTGATATCTCCACTACATTTGGAGTAAATTTTACTCTCTTGGCTTCACCATTGTGTGTCATTTGATACACTGAGAGTAGTTTCGCTTCTAGATCAGTCACAAACAACACATTGTTGAAGTACCCATCTTCAAGATCAATCCTTCCAATTCCTTTGGCTTGTATCTCTATATCATAACCCATTAGAATGGATGGACCACTGTAAGTATGCAGGGCTGAGAAGGAATATTGCATGGAGGCCATGTGCCTTGAGGTACTTGAATCTATTGTTAGCACTATTTATTTCTGCTGAAAGTCGGTGATATCATTAACTTGATTTTAAGATATATTGGAGATCGAGTGGTTTTCAAGCTTTCCTCATTAAAACATTTTATAAAAATTCCAAGGTGGTGAGAAGAAAGAGGTTAAAGAGTTTTCGGTAAAAGGAAGAGAATTATTTATAAATCAAAGTTTTATAAAGGTGACTTAAAATTTTAAGTTATAAAGGAAAGAGTTTGTATCTTTATGAAAACAATTTTTTTTTATAAAATATTAAACAAAAATTTTTATAAAACGCTATTGGCCTAAAGCCCATCTCCAAGAACCAAGTCGAATGTGGACCACAATTTATATTATTTTATTAAAGAGGCAAGGGTTTAATTTTGGAAATGGCATGAAATGGTCTTGACTTTATTCCATATATAAATATGTTGACCAGACCAACCTTGTTTCAATATCGAGAACCACCAATCCAAGTGCCAACTTTTCCTAAGGAGTATTACATTTCTTTTCCTTGATATATATCAAAATGATTGGTGTATATAAATTGTAAAAAGACACGTTTATCTTTACATGTGGGATAAAACATTCTCCAAAACCATGATACCAAGCGACAAGATTGGAAAGGCCATGCATATTGTGGTGGATCATAGTGGACGTTTTCCACGGACGAATTTCAAGGATCGTGAGACATATACAAGCAATAAAAAGGAAATATGATGACATAGAAATGAAATACCTCTCCGGTGTTTTTTTTTTCATTCTCGTAGAATGCTCACCTTATGGAATTTTCAACAGAATTAGAAAGATAGATAGTTACATAGAAGAGAATGTCTTCTCCGACAAAGCACAGCTGAGCAAAAAAGAAGAGTGGGTTTTGAACAATAAATTGCTAAAACTGAGGAAAAAATGGTCACGCAAGATTCTACTCAATCTCAAATGAAAATGGTGACAAAGCGGCCAAAAGGAGTAGCATTCATTGAATTCGAAAAAATATAAGGATCTGAAGCTGCCGTATCTACAACTGAAATAAAACATGATTTGGCATATTCAGGAATAATAATGAAAGGAAAACCATTGACAGTGTTTAGGGCCATGGATAAAACAACATCCAATTAGAAGACTGACAAAGAAATATCACCGGCCAAGGAAATATAACACGTTCCTACAAATCAAATGGAAAATGGATGGCACAGATGATAATCACTTTCATCCAATGGCCAAAACAAATTTCATGATATCAACTTGTATGGAGAAATTACATTTTCAAATTCATGAAATAAACATGCTCGTGGTCAAATTGAAAATGTGTGTCCAACATCTATCACCCAGCTGATCAAATCCATGGATGCAGAAAATTCCACGTTGTGAACTTGCACGAGGTAAGTCAATTTTTCAATCAGCAGAATTTTAAATGGTGGACAGCTTAGGGCACATGGCTAGTTACAAAAACCTCTTTCAGTTTTTGCACAATTGTCATCATTAGATATATGCAGGAGGATCTTTTTAGCCTATTTTTCTAGTAGTCCGCAGTTTACTTTTGTCTTATGTAAATCGTGGTGTGTATGCCATGTTTGAAGTTTGTTAGGAGTTTGTTCTTCAGTTTGTAACCAATTTTGATTCTAAGGTCAATCTATGGAGGTCCGAGACATTATAAATTTACCTCTGGCAGAAGGAGAAAGGGTTGGAACCCAGGTGATTTATGAGTTGTATGTATTCAAGCATTTCATAATATAATTACAGAGCCAAAGTTGGTGTTTTTTTTCATGGATTCATGTGCTGTTATATATTATAGTATGTGCTTTCTTTACCTTGTGAATTTTTTCCTTTTTATCTGCTCATTGTGTTTTCGTTCACTTCTAGACTATGTATGATAGTTTATAATTCATAATCGTATGCTCTAGATGTTCTTTTCAGAGGTCTTCAAACCATTTCTTCTAAAGTTAATACAGAATTCATTTCCTAATGCTCTGTGTTAATGGTCTATTCATGTTCTTAATTTACCACCACACAACCAATATTTGATTGTAAATGAATGGCTATCTTGCCTCTGTGTTAAATTCACCTTACATAAAGATCTTTTATATATATATTTCACATCTTGACTCCATATCCCAATGGTCCTGTGTCTCATTTCAACCAACCTTATAAATAATACACATTTTTATTTGTATATATCTGGCATTGTTAATACTTAGTGAGAGACCCCTCTCAAGAGAGAAGAAAGCCAGTCTTCTCTTCAAAAGTGGATTTATTGTTAAGATCATGTCTCTTTTCACCTAGTGACTCCATCTACGAAGGATCCATTCTTCATAATGTTCTATCGAAGCTCCACTATCAAACGAAGTTGCAAAGTTTGAGGAGATGATTCAGTTTCTCCACCATCAAGATGACTTATCGAGTTGCAAGGTATGCTCCTATGAATATTGCTGCCATTCCTGGTTATCCCAATAAAATACCTCTAGTAAATTGGAAAACCTATCTTCCAAGATTTAATAATGAAAAGGGTGATGATGATGCCATTCATTTATTTAGATTTTGTAAGCATATACATAAGCTGGGAGTGGGATGGCATGAAGATTCTTTAATGAAACTGTTCATGTTTAGTCTGGAAGGATATGCAAGGTCTTGGTATGAGGGATTTCTAGAAGGGAGTTTATCCTCCCTTAAATACTTTCATACAATACTTCATGAACATTTTGAAAGGAATTATCCATCTTTGTTGTTAATTCAATACTGTTGCACACATGATAGAGAGTTCATTGAAAATGTGAAAGATGAGTGTGGTGATGATCAGTATTTGGATGAAGAGGTTTTAGATATGTTACATGAATATTCATCTCAAAAAGAAAGACAAACCAATTGCCATGATATTCAAGAAAATTCCTAGCAGTTAGTACTGTCTTCCTTGACTAAAGTTGACATAGATCAAAGCTCTGTTTCAACTAGTTATATATCTCTTCCTGAAAATGATGATGATTTCCAACATTCTTGTCATTCTCTGTGTGACCAAGAGAGAGGTTGGGACTGTCAATCAAATCCTTCTTCATATTATTCAACTTCTGAATTTTTGTTACAAGAAGAGACCTCCCCTTCCCAATCAGAAATTTCCTTTTCCCAACAGCAATCTCTTGAAAGTTACAATGCTTGTGTGATTGATTACACAGAAGATTATAATTCTAGAAAATTTCAGTCTTGTAGTCCCAGTGACATGTTCATTTTCTGAAAATGCAAGTAAAAGAAATCAGATTTTGAAATAGTGGTTGAAGGAATATCTATGCATGTTGATCAAATTCAAATTCCACCTAAATATTTACACAAACATATAAATCCCTCTTTGCTTGTAGAAGATGATCAACCCAATGGTTTGAAAAGAAATGGTTCTACTAATTTGTTTTTTGAAGAATGCAATCAGCCTGTCACAATTTTTGTTAGTGAATAAAATATCATTGCAATCCAAGACCAAAAATATGAAAACAAAGTAGAAACTAAACATGTTGAAAGTGATTGTTTGTCGTTGTGGTTTCCTTCATTTGAGTGGTTAAAAAAGAGACTTAAAGTTTCTGATCAAAAACAGAAATTTGATATTGTAGATGAATGTATAAATTTTCTTGGAATGGATGATGAGCGAGAAGGACAATTATACAATCAATCCTAGCCTTTAGAAAACCCAGAAGTATGCAATGAAGAATTGAATAACGAAGAAGAATATGGGGGTTCTCAAATGGATGATTCTTTTTGTTTTTCAAATTCAGAATTTTTTTGTCGAAAAGAAGTCTGTTTGCCTGATCATGTTGAGGAACATAGTGGTATTTCTTTTGGAATGCATGGAAAGAATGAAGTTGCAAAGTCAGAAATTTTGAACGAATTTGTGGAGGTCTTGGTTGAGGATTGTCATGAACATTCTTGTCAAGGATATTTTAAGAGACAATTTAATAATTTGCAAATGGAGTTACTTTTTGAGCAGCCTTCTCATGGTAAGAAAATGACATAATTTTTTGAAGGATTTCATGCTTTTTATGATCCAGTGGCGGAGTACATGGAGAATATTGGCAGTGGTAATGGATGGTTATATATCTACTGTAAAGATCAACTTCTTTATTATAACCTTGTGCCATTAGGTCTTTCAGTTCTATTTTTTTTATCAAGCATGAAGAGAAAGTTGGTTTATGGGATCATTTGCTTGAGTGGCTTCATTGGAAGTCAGAATTTACTTGATTGAGCATTGATGCTTGGTAAGTAGTGTAGGTACGTCAATATGAATAATCTCGACATGGTGACATTCCATTCAGCAGTTTTCAGTTTGTTTTCACTTTTAGTTTTGATTTCAGTTTTGGTTTTAAAGTTCAGGCTTGTAGTTACAGTTGGTTTCCATCCTTCAGGGTACAGATAGGTGATAGGTTACAGGTTGAAAGAGTGGGATTTGTTTGCATAATGGTTTCAGTTGATGGTTCAGTTCAGAACGGGTGGAGGATTTCAAAAAATTTGGGATCCTCCCAATAGATTCGACACCTATTCTATGGGGTTCTATGCTACCTCGCAGGGAGGATAGCATCCCTAATGGAGCCAGGTGTTAGCACTATTTATTTCTCTTGAAATTTAGTGCTATCATTAACTTGATTTTAATATATATTGGTGATCGGGTGGTTTTCAATATTTCCTCATTAAAACAATTTATAAAAATTCCAAGGTGGCGAGAAGAAAGAGGTTAAAGAGTTTTGGGTAAAAGGAAGAGAATTATATATAAATAAAAGTTTTATAAAGGTGACTTAAAAGTTTAAGTTATAAAGGAAAGAGTTTGTATTTTTATAAAAAAAAAATTTGTTTTTACAAAATATTAAACAAAAATCTTTATAAAAAGGTATTGGCCTAAATCCCATCTCCAAGAAACAAGTTGAATGTGGGCCATGGTTTATATTCTTTTATTAAAGAGGATAGGGTTTGTTTTTAGAAATGGCATGAAATGGCCTTGAATTTATTCCATACATATTTCATATAAAAAGATATTGACCAAACCAATCTTGTTTCAATATCGAGAACCACCAATCCAAGCACCAAGTTTCCTAAGGAGTCTTGCATTTCTTTTCCTTGATATATATCAAAATGCTTGGTTTATATAAATTGTAAAAGGACACGTTTATCTTTACATGTGGGATAAAACACTGGCCAAAACCATGATACCAAGCGACAAGATTGGAAAGGCCATGCATATTGAGGTGGATCATAGTGGACATTTTCCATGGTCGAAGTTCAGGGATTGTGAGACATATACAAGCAAGACAAAGGAAATATGATGACATAGCAATGAAATACCTCTTTGATGTTTTTTTTTTCATTCTTGTAGGATGCTCACCTTATGGCATTTTCAACATAATTAAAAAGATAGATAGTTACATAGAAGAGAATTTCTTCTCCGACAAAGCACAGCTGAGCAAAAAAGAAGAGTGAGTTTTTAACAAGAAATTGATCAAACTAAGGCAAAAATGGTCACTCAAGCTTCTACTCAATCTCAAATGAAAATGGTGACAAAGCGGCCAAAAGGAAAAACATTCATTGAATTTTAAAAAATAGAAGGAGTTGAAGCTGATGTATCTACAGCTGAAATAAAACATGCTTTGGCATATTCAGGAATACTAATGAAAGGAAAACCATTGACAGTGTTTAGGGCCATGGATAAAACAACAGCTAATTAGAATATTGACAGAGACTCATATCACCGGCCAAGGAAATATAACACGTTCCTACAAATAAAATGGAAAATGGACGGTGCAGATGATAATCACTTTCATACAATGGCCAAAAACAATTCCTTGATATCAACTTGTACAGAGAAATTACATTTTCAAATTCACAAAATAATCCTGCTCATGGTCAAATTGAAAACGCGTGTCCATCATCCATCACCCAACTGATCAATTTGCACGAGGTAAGTCAATTTTTCAATCAGCAGAATTTTAAATGGTGGGAATCTTAGGGCACATGGCTAATTACAAAAACCTCTTTCAGTTTTTGCACATCTGTCATCATTAGAGATATGTAGGAGGATATTTTTAGCCTATTTTTCCAGTAGTCCACAATTTATTTTAGTCTTATGTAAATTGTGGTGTGTATGCCATGTTCGAAGTTTGTTAGGAGTTTGTTCTTCAGTTTGTAACCAGTTTAGATTCTAAGGTCAGTCTATGGAGGTCCTAGACATTATAAATTTACCTCCGGTAGAAGGAGAAAGGGTTGGAACTCGAGTGATTTTGGAGTTGTATGTATTCAAGCATTTCTTAATATAATTACAGACCCAAAGCTGGTGTTTTTTCCAGGGATTCATTTGTTGTTCTATATTGCAGTATGTGCTTTCTTTCCCTTGTGAATGTTTTCCTATTTATCTATTCATTGTGTTTTCTTTCACTTATGGAGTGAGTGTATGACAGTTTAGAATTCATAATCGTATGCTCTAGCTTTTCTTTTTAGAGGTCCACAAACCATTTCTTCTAAAGTTCATACAAAATTCATTTCGTAATGCTCTGTGTTAATGGTCTATTCATGTTCTTCATTTACCACCAGACAACCAATATTTGACTATAAATGAATGGCTATCTTGCCTCGGTGTTAAATTCTCCTTACATAAAGCTCTGTTATATATATATTTCATATCTTGACTCCATAGCCCAATGGTCATGTGTCTCGTTTCAACCAACCTTATAAACAATACACATTTTTATTTGTATATATCTATCATTTTTAATACTTAGTGATAGATCCCTCTCGGGAGAGAAGAAAGCCAGTATTCCATTCAAAAGTGGTTTTGTTGTTACCTAGGAATAAGCCTTCACAACCTTTGGTAAATTTCTAGTGCTAACATCTATGATGAAGAAAGAAGAGCTTGAAGAACCTGCAACCAAAGCATGGCACCTCTCTTTCTTGTCTGATGTTGAACTACCATATTTCTTCCTTGTGCCTTCTGGAAAAGGGATGTTGTTCTTCTCAAGCAGTTGCACCATCATGTCAATGGTATTTTTCATGCATGCACTCTTTGGATGCCACCCCTTGTGACAATAAGTGCATTTGGGTTTCTCCTACTTCTTCTTATCTTCCTACTTCAAATCTCTGGCTTTCTTCTTAACTTTGGATGGATTTGAAACACCTATAGCAAGGGATTGATCCTTACTAGATTTGATGGTGACCATTTATACTAGCTTGTCTTGCTCTTGTGACAATGACTCCATGAAGTCTGCTAGTGATGGAATCCTCCAATTTTGACTTGTGACCTTGTTAGAGTGGAGTGTTGACACAAACACATAATACTCTAGCCCTAGTTTCGAAATTATTGGAAAGATAAGCTTCTCCTATTTATATTCTATGCCACATTATTTTAGCTGAAGCACCAATGATTTGAAATTGGTGAAGAAGTCTTAGATTGTCTCAAAGTTAGTTGGGCTCAGTGAGATCAAATCATTTTCGAGTTGGTGACCTCTCATCTCATTAGTCTTCCCAAAAAAATTCCTCAAGCTTGAGTGATACTTAATGTGGAGTTGTCATACTGTCTACATGGAAGATTAAGTCTCTCAAAATTTTGAGACAAAGCATTCCAAATGCTTCATTAATCGTGTTGAAGTACTTCGATTTATCTACAGTAGAGTTGGGTTCGGCCTCAGTCCCCATGGTGATTATGTGTAGGCCTTTTGACCTAATCTAGCTCACCATTTCGGAATTACATTAGAAATAGTTGACTGGGGTCAGAAATACATGAATCTGCTCCATTTCTTCTTGTGCATTGAGTGACAAAACTGTTGGTTATACCTGCAATGCAAGCACCGAATTTTTTCTGGAAATTTTCCTAAATGACAACTCAAATGCTCTAGTTTTGAATTGAAACACCAAAGAGCTCTAATACCATCTGATAATTTATTCACAATAGGATCTAGGAGACAATGGTATTCTCACATTTCGATATTACACACAATGATGCACAAAAACAACATAAAGAGTGAAATTATCATACACAAATGTAGTCAATAATTTATATTATTATGACTGTCCAACATGTAAATATGTGTAGATCAGGGTTATATTATATTAGGGAGAAATTGTTAGCCTTTGGAGGCCATCTAGATGCATACAACTGTCAGACTGTGATTTGACCTCAAAATCCCCCTAGATGGACCAATGAGCTCCCTAGCCATCCCAAAATAGTTACGAATGCAAGTGTGAACATGGTTGGAGCATGGTGGAACATAAATGAAGGCATGCTAGGCATGGGTGAGTAGATGGGTGAGTGGGAGTGGCTCTAGGAGGAAATAAATTCCCAAGGAAGGACAAAAACCACCACAAACATGCATTAGCACCTATGGTCAAACACATTCCCTAATTTAAGGGATGGGGAGTGCACCAAGAATGATCTGTCATCAATGAGGGAATCTAGATTGTCAGAATGATCAAAATGGAGCACCTCAATTGTCAGAATGATCAAGGTGGAGCGCCTCAACTATCAATAAATGATCAACATAGCCTAAGTTTGGACCATATAACATAGCATAAAGCTAATGAAAAGTTGTAGTGGATGTGTTGTGGGTTGTATTTCCTCATTTTGATGGATGATTTAATAGAAAGGACTGGCAATTTATGTGTGGATGTATCCTATATTAGGTTAACCACATATATTCATTTCTCTCTTGTATTGTATTTAATGTGTTTTATATTTTCATCTTGTTTTATGTTATTTCTTTGTGATCCTATTTTTCTAACACAAGCCTGTAAATAACAAATATATTTTAAAGTTCCATTACAGTTTACAAGTTGCAAATATTCAGATGAATTCTTTGCAATACCACCAAGATTTCTTGGATATTATATTAATGATTAATGAAAAATTAGAATATTAATATTTTTTTTTTTGTAAATTCTAATATATTAAAAAAAATGGTGGTACATATCAGTTTACAGATAGAACTGCTCTTTATGAGTAGGTATAGAGTTCCAAGATAAGTCTAAGCCCTCCCTCCAGGGAGGGAAATAGGTCCACAAAACCCTCCCTATAGGAAGGAAAACAGGCTGTCCAGAAAAGCATACACAAAAACCTCCTTAGTTTTTGGAGGAACCAGATACAGAGCCAACACGTTAACATTGAAATAAAAAAAAAAAACCTGAGACTATCATGCTGAACAACATGTGGATGAGGTGAAAAAATCTTGGTGCATGTATGCAAACCGACACATGTCGATGGCGAAATCTGTTCATGGCTTGAAGAATGGTTCCTCCTTGATAGGACAGTTGTAGCCTGTTGAGGCTAGCTGAGTAGGCTCACTTGGATGAGCAGGATCAGTTGAATTAGGCTTCATGGTTTCACTAGATGTCGCCTCCAAAGTTTTTCTAGACATCACCATTTCTTCATCACTGGAGCTGCTTTCTTCTTCCATTGAACCCGCAGGGGGCGAATTGGTGGGGAGTAGAGCCATCTTTTTGGTAACAACTGGTTTGGATGAAAATTTGCATGAAGGGAGAATGGAGGGTCAGCAATGCAGAGGGGGGGTGGAGTTGGGTGAGGGAATAGAGGTGGAGGCTGGGGCGACAGAGGGAAGTGGTGAAGCCAGTGGCGCAACAACCTGGGTAGCCGACGGGGGTGGAACTGGAGGCTCTAGGGGGTGAGGAACCAGAGGTTTGAACCTGAGGACCATTTGAGTGAGAAGGTTCTTAAAAACCTAGTAATTCTGTATGCGCTCCATCATTCTACCAGCTGCACTGATACCTTTGGATAATTCATCTTCCCAATCATTAACAATTTGCTGAACTTCTTACAGGATCTCCAAATCAAAGTCAATTCCACTGGCTTGGGCCGTGAGAGGTAAATGGCAATAATCCTAAGCATTACGACCATGCCCTCTATAGGGGCTATCTCTTTGTCTTTGGAGCATAGCTTGAGCAAAACTGTGAGCAGAGTAGGGTGATGACAAACTGATAGAAGAACAGGTTGACGATGAACCAGAGTTGAGCACTGGGGTGAAGGTTTGAAGCTGAGGAAACTTATAGCAGAGCACCGGGTAGGGTACAGGTGAAACAACCCAGCCTCTAACACCATCCATATTAAGTGGCACTAGTGAGATTTATGGCAGCCATGAAGGCAATTAATGGCCACAAGGATGTGAAAGGATAGTCTGGTCCTTTCGGCCTGCCAAAACGCGTCCATGTCTCCCTTTGAAATGAACGTGTGCATTGACAATGATGGGGGTGAGCTCATGCTTGGTTGGGAGTGGCCTCGTCAGCCTCCATCCTATCCACGTGGCCATGTTTGACACCCGCATCCCGGGAAATATCTTTAGAAGCTATGAGCTCACATTCTTGTCTTAGGTGAGCATATGGAATATCAGTTAGGGTACAATGGTACAGGAACATAGATGAGCGGACACCCCAGTTTTACATCTTATCCACCATGGAGTTGGATTCTCTTCTAATGTGTTGGAAGTTGATAGCAAGGGGTTGTACAAGGAGCTCAACTAGTTATTGAAGATGATAGTCCAATATCCAGCTGGAGGAGATTTTGGAGCTACTCGTCCCATTCTAGAGCTTGATAGAAAGATTGAGGATCATTGTTGAGTCTCCCTCAGCCACTAGCAGGAAAAGGTCGTGGGTGGAGGTGATTATGATGCCATGAAGGAGGTCATTCAGCTCAACTACATTGTTTCTTTCTAGCCGCATTTTCCCATAGAAGACCCGAATAATCTTCCCTGTATCAGTTCTAAAGACTCCACCAAAACCAACCAGGCCAGGATTACCTTTCGAAGCTCCATCAAAATTTAGCTTGAAGAATCCTAGGGGAGGAGTGGACCAAGAGGTTGGAGAGGAGGGGTGGGGAGTGCATGAAGAGATATCGATGGTAACA
Source organism: Pseudotsuga menziesii (assembly GCA_001517045.1). NCBI lineage: Eukaryota > Viridiplantae > Streptophyta > Pinopsida > Pinales > Pinaceae > Pseudotsuga > Pseudotsuga menziesii. The sequence goes on along the minus strand of LPNX010013232.1, from coordinate 680,964 downwards.
GGGGAAAAATGGGGGAGCCAAAGGCAAAGATTTCCTTTTTCTTGGGGATGGGTTTGGAGATCTGAATCTTTCCAGTTAGAGAGAAGAGTGGTTTCTGTGATATGCTATTGACATTGGATCCAGATGTTTTCCATCGAGTTGAATTTACCTTCAAAGGTCACGAGGTTTATTTATTTCCATATTCCCTAGATTAGGAAGCCATGGATGAGCTGCTAGATTCAATTGAGAATGTTGTTTTGATAAGAATGTGTGTTCCAGTTTTTTATGGTATCTATAACACTATTAGGGATTTTGTCTGTTCTTTTGCAAATAATGGCTATGTTAGTCTAGAGTGAGATTGCAAAGGGGAACTGGTTTAAGATGTGTTCCATATTTTCCTCATGGTTTTTGCAAAGCAGGAACTATGATGGACCAGTGAAACCTCTTATGAGTAGATTTTCCTAGGTGAGAATGCGCTTGTGAAGGACCAACCAAAGGAAGGTAGTGACCTTTGGCCAAGTTTTGATATCCCAGATCTTGGTCCAACAAGGATCTGAGGGCTTATTGGGGGTTTTGATGAGTTTATAATATTATTTGGTGGAGAACATGCCTTTATATTTGTATCCCCATTGAAGGATGTCATTACCTACTCTGCATCTAATGCATCATTGCTGAATTTCCTCCCAAAGCTCTTCTGAGAAAAGCGGTTGCTGTTGTTGTTGCCATCTGTCTCTAGTGGTCCATTTTCTGAATTCCTCCTATCCATCTCGTTCTTAAAAAGAGTGAACTTTGTCCTGCAAGGGTGTAGAGAGAGTGTTGAGTCCATCATGAAGATTGAAGGTAGCTACTAGTGATGGGAGATGATTCCAGGAGTTATTCCAAAAGTTTGCAAGAGTGCCATTATGAATTTCCTAGAAGTAGCGTTGTTGTATTATTGGTCTTTGAGAGTTGGCTACATTCCAAATGAGGGAGCCTTTGGTGTTCTTAGAGAATATGACTAGTTGGTGGGTGGGCCAGTTTGGAGTGTATTTTTTGTTCCATAGTTGCACCCACTAGCTGTGGTTTTCGGTAATACAGTGCCACCATATTTTTTCACTAAGAGTTTCATTGCTTTTTTTTATCTCTTATCCCAAGCCCCCCATTTGATTTGGAGCTACAAACAGTATTCCATTTGACCAGAGCCCAATGATGGGAATTTTTGTCCCCATTCCAAAGGAAAGTATGTTGGAGCATGCAGATGGATTTGAGGACCCATTTTGGATCAGCTAAGATAGAGAAGAGATAAAGAGGCATAGCTTGGAGAATGGACTTGATGAGTACAAGGTAGCTAGCAATGTTGAAAGAGTGAAGGGCCCAACAGGATAATCAAAGTTCCATCTTAGTGAGTAGGTCTCTCCAATATGAGTGCTTGAGGGCTGAGTCAATGAGCAGGGCACCAAGGTATTTCAAAGGTAAGGTGGCTATTTTGAAACCTAGAATTCAAGCTATGTTTTGCTGAGTAGGGATGGGAGTGTTGAAGAAGAAGATTTCGGGATTTTCTTGATTGACTATCATATTGGAGGCTTTAGAGATGGTGGCGAGGATTCTCTTGAGAGTTCTGGCTTCCTGGATAGAGGGGTGTCCCATGAGAAGGTTGTCATCCACAAATTGTTGATGGGTAATAGGGGTATGATCATGCATTGATAGACCCTTGAGATATCCCAGGTTTTTGGCATGACTAAGCATGCATCCAAGACCTTCAGACATGAGGATGAAAATGAAGGGGAAAAGGGGGTCTCCCTATCTAATGGCCCGAGAGGGGTTGAAGGGTTTGGACAGGAATCCATTTAAGATGATGGAGGATAAGGAATAAGTAATGAGTTAGGTCACCCAACGAATCTAGGATGGATGGAACCCAAAGGCTGACAGATTTTTTTCGATGAAGATCCAATTGAGTTTGTCAAAAGCTTTGGAAAGATCCAATTTGAGAAGCATACCTAGTTTTTTAATGGTTTTGAGTGAGTGAATAGCCTCATGCACCAGGATGATTCTGTCCAGAATTTTCCATCCTTCCATGTAGCCAGTTTGCTCCACTGAGATCAGGGAGGGTAGCAAAGGTTTTAGGTGGTTGGCAATGATTTTGGTGATGATTTTGTAAAGCACATTGGAGAGTGCTATGGGTCAGAACTTGCCGGGCATGGAGGCCTTGTTTTCCTTGTGAATGAGAGTAAGGAAAGTGGCATTGAGAGTTGGCCAGATTCTTTGGGTGATGTAGGATTATTCCACCATTTTCCAGACTTCAAACTTTAGCAGATTCCAACAAGAGTGGAAGAAGTTGACAATGAACCTGTCTAGACCTGGGGCTTTGTCATCCTTCATTTGCATTACTTCCTTGTCCATGTCTTGAAGCATGGTTGGCCTCATGAGCATGATCTTTTGGTCTTCAATTATCAGGTTTGGAATGTGAGCTGTGACTTCATGGATGGCCTGAACCTAGTCTTGATCATCTTCAGTGAGGATGTCCTCAAAGTAAGAGACCAGATCGGTTTCCATGTCCTGATGAATCTCCAGAGTGAGGCCTTAAGAATTTTTTAGACTTGTGATGCGATTGTGCATGCAGTGTTGAATGGTAGATTTGTGAAAGAAAGAGATGTTGTGTTCTCCTTCCCGAATCCATTTGATGCGTGTTTTCTAGTTCCAGTAAATCTCCTCATGTTTGGTTCTTTCTGCAATATGCATAGTGATTTGTTGTTCTCTAGCATTGGTTTCTTTAGTGTGGCCTGAGGATATAATTTGTTGTTGAAGGTGGGCCATACCCTACTCCAGGAGCGCTTTGCTGGTAAATATGTTTCCAAAAGTGTGTTTGTTCCGATGCTTGAGGTGTTGTTTGAGTAGTTTCAGCTTATTGTGGAGTCTTTGCATGCTTGAGGCCCCTATGACCTAAGTGTTCAACCACCAACCTGTTATCATTTCATGAAAGTCCGGATGAGTGAGCCAGAATTTCTCAAACCTAAAGGGTTTTCTTTTGGCAACATCATCAACCTGCCAATTTAGACAAATTGGCCATGATCAGAGCCCGTTGTAGGGAGGATGGATGCGTGGACCTCATCATTTTTTATGATTATATATTTTGAGATAAGGAAGTGATAAAGCCTCCAAGCAATATGGTCTGCTCCTCACCTCCCCTATGATTTTTCCAGGTGTGTATGCCATTGTTGGTTTGGAGTCGATCAGATTATTTCCATTGATGAATTCTTTGAAGAGTTTGTCTTCTTCTGAGATTTTGAGATTTCCTCCCCTCTTATCCTGAAGGGATGCGATGAGGTTGAAATCATTGCCAATAATTTCAGTGTGAGGGGCCTTCTCCTATAAAATCCACTGGAGGAAATCAAGAAGGGCCAATTTCTGATCAGCCAGCTGAGGTCCGTAGACATTAGTTATTCGCCCGTGAATGTTGGTGCCTATGAGGGTGAAAAGAAGCATAGATAGTGTAGCATGAGGCTGAAAAATTATTGAGAGTAACCTATGTAGGGTTCCAAGAGATTGTGATCCCTCTAGAGTCTCTAGAAGAGTCTATGGATATTGACTGGCTGCCTCGCCAAAGTCTGGACATAAGAGAGTCGATGTTGGAGCTGCTAGTTTTGGTTTCTTGCAGCATGAGGATCGTAGAATTATCTTGCCGAATATTTTTCCTGATCATTCCGTGCTTACTGGTACTATTGATGCCTCTAATATTCCAAGATATTATCTTCATTGATTAACAGAGGAGTTGGGAGGGAAAAATTCTATAAGCTAGGAGTATTGCCCTGATTCAACAAAAAAAAATTCCAAATTGACTATCCTCTGAGGAGCTATTTTTTGTCCTCATTTTTTTCTTTCCTTGGTGCCCTTCTTGGTATCTTTGGGATTGGAAAGGATTATGCCCAGTTTGTTGTTGGCTTTAGCAGTGTGAAGGATGTCATGGAGCATCTCAATCTGCTTGGGAGCAATATTTTGAGGGTTATTATTCTTGCAAGACTTTTCTAGGTCTACTAGGTCCAGATCTCCTATTTCAATGTCTCCCATTTCCTTGTCCATGAGAACGTCCTTCTCTTGGGATGATAGGAGATAGGTATTGGGTTGAGTTATTTCCTTGTCTGGTGTGGATGGATTTTCATTGTGGGTTTTTTCTGGATGCGTAGGTTCTACTGAAGAGTTACCTTGGTGGGGACACTTGGAGATTTTTGAGGGATCTATATCCTCCTACTCCAGTTCTTATGTGAGGGTGTCAAGGACCCCAAAGCTGTTGCTGGAGGCAGGATTGGAGGATTTACTGATATTTGGAATTTTTTGTCCTTGTCTGTGTTTTCCTATAACTTTATTGAATCCTTCCTCGTCTGTGCCTGTGGTCTGATCTGTAGTGATTTTATTCCTAGGATAGTCCCTAAAGAGATTCCCATGCTCGTGGCATTTTCGGCATTTGAAGGGGATTTGCTCGTAGTCTAGCGGCTGGACCCATTCTGTATCCTCATGATCTAGGATAATGGAGTTTGGTAGGGTTTTTTCAATATGCATATAAACAGAAAGATGGGCATAAGAGGTGTACCTTTGTTTTCTTGTGAGGTCAGCCACTTTGAAAAAATATCCCAGAGCGTTTGCTATATCCCTTAGGGTTTGCTCGTCCCAATAATCCTGAGGGAGTGAGTATAGCCTGACCCAAACTGGAGCCCAAGATAATTTTTCCGTATCTAGGTTGAAATGCTCCACCCAGTTGCGAAGAAAGATTCCTACATAATTACAAAAATACGGTCCCCCTTCCAGGACCCGATCTATGTCTTCTAGCAAGGTGAAAATGATGGTGAAAAATCCTTTCGACCCCATTTGAATGTTGAAGTGGTCCTTGGGATTCCATTTGGATGAGATATAGTGGAGAAATGCTTTCTTATTGGGCCATATCCCCATGAATTTTCCAATGATTGCATAGGTTTTCATGTATTCAATGCGTGCGTTGATTCTGGAGGGGGATAGGTTTATTCTTGGTTTTTTGGTGAATAACCCAATGCATGTGGGAGTGTGGGCCTTGGCATATTCCTATGGCTGGTGCAGTGTCTCCACAGTAGGATCGACCTTGTCAGATTGTGGGGTTTCGACAGGGGGAATCTTTTCCAAGGAGGGAATGGCGGCGTGAGTATTAGAAGTGCTCACTGAATGATGCATGGGGGGAGGGCTTGGCTCCCTCTCGAAGCAATAGTCATGAGTGTGCAGGAGGGTTGAGAGTGAATGTATTAGGATTAGTGCCGGGTGCGAGAGCCAAAAATGTACCAGAGTGTGACCTAGAGTCCTTCATCATCATCGGTTCCTTTCATAGGTACACATTTCTTATGTTAGTGTATTGGAATATTAATATTTATTGATATTTTAGAAAATATAAATAACTTTGAACTTTAAAATTTTTATAAATGAAAAAATGAACACATGAATCCTTGAATCATTCAATGACACAAATCATTAATCCACAACACAAGATGTACCTAGGAAAAACCATCAAATTAATGAGGATGAAAAACCCAACAATTATTTATAGTATAATATCATAAATCATAGATAATTACTTTTACACAATAACATATTTCCCGATAAGAGAGAACATGGAGAAATAAAAAAATATATATCAATTATATCAACTGGAATGAACTTTCCATGTGCTTAAGACATTAATAAAAATCATGAAACACTACCATGCAAACTAGGGTGAATGGACACATGCCAGTAGTGCATACAAGCACCACAATTGTGAACTTTCTGTATGGAATAATTATTCCTTACATTGAAATATGAATAATGCACAACTAAGGTGTCATTCCTTTCATCTTTGACATTAACTAATACTTAACAGACATCAAAGTGAACTCGTTATCTAACTGAAAGTTTGATCACATAGTTAACACACTAACATAAGTGTAATTGTTGTTTAAATCAAGTGTCATCATGCAAACAGTTTATAACTAAAGTGTCGTCTTTTGATTAACTTAAGTGTCATAATTTAGTTTAACTAAAGTATAAATACTTTATTTAACTAGTCCTTCTTTCTTAACACTAAGTTATCTATTATTAATTGAATCATGCTAATTAATTTACACTGGAGTGATTCTTTAATTAACTGAATCACACATTGAGGCTTTAACGAAAGCTCAATAACTCGATTTCACTTAGTCACCTTTAAAAAAATGAAATTCTCTCTTTCTCTGCTTATCTCTTTATCTTTGATCGTATTTCATGGTCTAGATGTGTTAACTTTATTTATCTATCATATCATATTATACTAAGAATAATTTTCATGTACTATGATCATAATATATTACTCTCGAACCATATAGTCATATGCTAAAGTAATTAACTCTAGATTTGGTCGGTCTCTAGAGGAGACTTAATAGATTTATCAATCTCAAATGTACATGGCAAGTATATATCACATAAAATTTATGCTTCAATGTGAAAATAATTTCACCTCTATAACTGGAGGTCCACCCCATGGGTACCCACTATCACTAGGTGTCTTCATGAGAATCATGACTTGATATTACTCACAAGTACAACTTCATATTACTCGCAATTCCACCTCTATAACTAGAGTTCCACCTCATAGGTACCTTCTATATGAGGATCATGGTTTGATATACTCACAAGTACGAAGCCTTGTTCACGAATACTTAACAACATCACCACCTCAACCCATGAGGAATAGGACTTGATGATTACTCACAATTTTGGACTTACGATTTCACATGTTCACCCTAATGAATATATTCCAAGTTACTGAGTCCAACTTAGTTTCTCTACCTCAACACGTGAGGACCAATCCTGCTTGCACAAGATTGGATTGGAGAATGAATATTGATGTTGTACATTTAACACTCCCGCTCAGGGAGGGAGGCATTCTCTGTCATACGAAGCTTATATTGAAATTACCTAGACTTCATCATAGATATAGGCTTTGTTAACACATCTACATTCTTGTAATTTACTCTTTAGCAGAAATTTTTTGAAGTCTTACCTTATTGGACCATGTCTCTGATGAAGTGAAAATTCATACCAATGTGTTTAATCACAAAACATGGGTCTTTTGGAAATATATAGACTCAATATATCATTGAACAACTCTACAAAGAACTTTCTCAGATACTCTAGTTCTTGGTAGGTAGTACAATCCACAAAACACTTCTGCTTTTGTAGTACTAGATGTAACAAACATAACTAATCTTAGGCTAAAAAAATGTATGGAAAACACAACATATAATAGGTCTAACATGTATCAATTATAGTAATGAACCTACTCTTACATGCAATTTCCCTAAACTAGAAACCATGGATTTACAATCCATCATGTCAAACTTTACAACACAATAAATGTGTAATATCCTTGCAGAAGGAAAATATCATTTTTCCTTTCAATGTTCAACTCTTGATTTCATCTTATTTGGCTATCTAACCTCTCCAACATCTTTGTTTTCTCCCTATTATTCCATACTATAACTCTTCTCGAGTATATGATAGTCTTGGAGACCTTGAGTATTTCACTACTCGTGTGGATTCACACCACAAGAGATACTACAACCCATAGCTATCTGAGTCATGTACCATGACTTGTCATAACTATGTGGAACTTAGTGGCTTATATATCACATGAATGAACATATCCATGTGCCACTACATACATAATATAAACCATATACCACTTTATGGCTAACCAATGTCTAAGTCATGTATCAGTGCATGGCTTACTAATGGGGAGAAATCCTGAGTCATATCTTAAATGAATAACTGGTGGGTACTTTATTTGTTGCTTCCTATGGAGACACATCAATACTCCCTCCTCAACTACATGAATCTTTTTGTACTACACCAATATTTTTCTAAAAGCACTCATTTTTACTTGGACAAAGGCTTAGTAAGTATATCAACAAAATTATCATCTGTGAATATGTACTAGAGTTACACTACTCCTATCTGCACCATGTCTCGAATATAAATTTTTGATTCATATCTGAGTCCATATCCACCCATACCCTGAAGTTACCATAACACATGCTTTATTGTACATGCCTATGCATTGAATGCAAAGCATATATCTAGTCTGATTATAACCAAGTAAATGTCAATTGTCTTTGACATCCTCCAAATCTAAAGAAGTATCAGATTTGGATTCATCATCATATGTGTGGCCATGGACTTACAATCCATCATCTCGAAACTCTTCAAGCTCTCTACTGCATATTTCCCTTAACTGAGAAAAATATTATCTTATTTCTACCACAGCTCTAATCCCAAGAAATATGACAAGGTTCTTCAATACAGTGATTTGCTTCCTTTTGAATACGAGCACCATGCAAGTCTTCTCTTACCAGAAGGTACATCAACCATATTTACTAGTTCTTCAGGATCTAGCGAATCTAGATTATCCCTCTATACATCTGGATGTGAGAGTCATAATCTGGGTCGTCCAACAAGGAGTCTCATTCTCCTCTATGTCTAAAACATACATGAATGTAACTTGGATAGATAAATATCTTTAGGAGTCTTCTCATCCATATTAGGGATTCTGTTATGGATATATGTTGTTGGAGACTTCTTCTCATAGAAATATAGGAACATCTCGATGTGCTCCTAGAAGATTCCCACTTCGGGGCAACTTTCTCTCTTTTAGGATTTTCCATTAGAATGACTCATCACTCAATATATGTATTTCTATGCTTGTAGGTTAGGGCATCTTCCCTACAAGAAAATTTTATTTTAATGATTAACAATATTGCATAATCATGAATTTCAATCATATGAATACTTTAGTGCAATAGAAATGGTTCACATGGTTATGTACACATTTAATTTAATGTCTCAGCATAACCACCATTTATATATCATGTAATGTTATGCATCCCTATATTCTTTATAGCATGCACTTCATGAGTTTTACTTTTTTCTAATAAAATATTATAAGAGATGCTCAACATGTTATCCTTACAATATACTTCATAATACTAGGAGTACATATCTCTATATAATAGTAATGAAACACATTCAAAACCCTTTATATTTGATTTATAAAAGCATTTTGATAACCAAACTACAAATACTTATGTTTTATTGTTTTGTGTGGGATTCCTCTTAAACCTTGCATCCTTGCAAATATTACTGGAGTCTTGACGTCTTGATCTTATTTCTTCACTACAACTTTTAATTGAAGATTTTTTATCTCATGCATAGGTAGCAAATCTATGCATGGGGAATTAGGGTCCCATGTAAACTAGAGCGAATGCTCTTCTGCACTAAAGGAAATACTCCTTCTAGTGGTCATCATCTTTTGCTTCGAATGAGTTCTTCTGAGTAGTTTCATCTTCTATAGTGGTAGAAGCATGAAACCAATATTTTCCCTTTTTCATTGCATTGCACTCCCTTGCATAGTGGCCATTTTTTTAACAATAGAAGCACCGAACCTTTTAGTTGTCGAAGTCTTTATTGACCTCTTTCTTCTTTGAATGGAAGAAGTTATTTGGAGTGAATGGTTTCCTCCCTTTCTTCATTCTTGTTGTGAGGAAAAGATTTTATTCCTTGCTTCACACTTTACTTACTCTCGATTTTCCCTCCTATTGGAGGAATTCATGCCACAACCTATTAGAGTCAGGTTTCTCCTCTCGGTTTTTTATTGTAAAGAAAAATGTCTCCCATGTGTATGGGAGACCATTAATAACGGTTTGGATAATATCATATTCATCCATCACTACTCCAATACTATAAATTTGATCTCTTACCTGCAATATCTTGGTGAATAATGATGCCACAGTCTCTTCCTTCTCCATCTTTAGGTTCCATATCTTATTCTTCAAATCCCTCTTTTGGCTCGGGACCTTCTTCTCATATAGGTTCATGGGTGTATCAAAACACTTGTTATTTGTCTTCAATGAAGTGATCATGGACATGAGATTGTCGTTAATCGAGTGATATATGATACTTTTTCCCTTTGCTTAATTCTTCTTGAAGTTGACTCACCCTACATTGTCGGTAGGGTCCTCTACCATAGTGGATACAGAGGTATCCAAATCATGTTCCTTAATAATGTTTAATACCCTTTCCTTCCATGTGTTGAAATTGGAAGTACCCTCCAAATGGACTTCTGATCGAATGAAGATCAATGTTATGGCTTAAAAAATTCGCTCAAACATAAAATTATACATAGGATTCTAGTTGCTTACACAAATCCATCTCTTTCACATCCCCAGATCTGATACCATGTTGATTTTTTAGAAAATATAAAGAGTTTTGAACTTTAAAACTTGTATTAGTGAAGTACTAAACATATGACTCATTGAATAATTCAATAACACAAGTTGTTAATCAACAACACAAGATGTACCTTGGGAAAACCCTCAAAATAATGAGGTTGAAAAACCCAACAATTCTTCAAAGTATAATATGATAGATGAGAGAGAATGATTTTTACACAATAGTAGATTGCCTGATAAGAGAGAACATGGAGCACTAGAGAATAAAGATCAATTGTATCAACCGTAATGAACTTTCCATGTGATCAACACATTAATAACAAGCCTGAAATATTGCCATGCAAACTAGAGAAAATGGTTGCATGCCAATAGTGCACACATGCACCACAATTGCAAATTTCCTTTATGGAATAATAATTCCTTACATTCAAATCTTCATCATGAAAAACTAATATGCCATGCCTTTCATCTATGACATTAAATAAGACTTAATTGACATCGAAGTGAACTCATTACCTAACTGAAAGTTTGATCACTTATTTAATAGGATAACATAAGTGTCACTGTGTTCTTTAACTCAAGTGTCGTCATGCAAACACTTTATAATTGAAGTGTCGTCTTTTGGTTAACTTAAGTGTCATATTTTAGTTATACTATTTAAGTATAAATATATTAGTTAACTAGTCCTTGTTTATTAACACTTAGTTATCTATTATTAATTGAATCACGTTGATTGATTTACATTGGAGTGATAATTATGAGTTCTTTAATTAACTGAAGCTCAATAACTTGAGTTCACTTAGTCATTTTTAGGCAATTCTAATTCTCTCGTTGTCTATGCTTATTTGTTTATCTTTTATCATACTACATGCTCTAGATGTGTTAATTTTATTTGTATATCAATCATATTATACTAAGAAGAATTGTAGTATCCTACAATCATATTATATTACTCTGGGACCTTATAGTCATGTGCTAAACTAATTCACTCTAGAGGTGGCTAATCTCTAGAGGAGGCTTAATATCCTTATCCATCTCGAATGATCATGGTTAGTAATATATTAGATAAAATTTATGCTTCAACGTGCAAATAATTTCACCTCTATAACTAGGGGTCCACCCCATGGGTACCCACTATCACTAGGTGTCTGAATGAGAATCATGACATGATATTACTCACAAGTCCACCTCTATAACTAGAGGTCCACCTCATAGGTAACTTCTATCTGAGGATAATGACTTTATATACTCACAAGTCCGGAGCCTTGTTCAGTAAGAATTTACAACATCACCACCTCAACACATGAGGAATAGGACTTGATATTACTCACAAGTCTAGAGCCTTTATAATTGAAGACTTAGTCATCCTTAGGTTGACTCTAACAAATCCACTCCAAGTTATTGATTCCAAATTAGTCTCTCTACCTAAACACATGAGGCCCAATCTTGGTTCCACGAGATTGGCTTTGTGAATGACTCTTGATACTGTACATTCAACAATATTTATGTAAATCTCATAATAATAAACCAGTTTAGAAGCAACATATTAAAATACAATCGCATATGTATTCAGTTGAGAATATATATATAGGAATTGTACATTGAACATAGAATTAAATAAAATTAATTGATTATAGGAACAAAGGCCGATCATTTTAATGTTATAATCTATTCACTTTAAAATAATGTAAATTGCATCACGCATATATTCATGGACTACTTCCAAAAATAGAAACCTTAGTGTACGTTGAATTAGATTTTCATATATTTGAAATAATGTAAATTGCACCAGGCATATATTCATAGACTACTTCCAAAAATAGAAACCTCAGTGCACATTGAATTAGCTTTAGACACAATTGAACCATTTTTAAATCACACTTATATCATTAAATATTTAAATAGTTTCATATATTTGAAATTAAATGTGATGATAACAAACAAGTGATGCCTCTTACTTATGGTTAAAACCTAGAAAACTATTTGTTTTAAGTTTTAAGTCATACATCTTATACTGCAACCACTAAGAGTGTAATATGTCCATATGTCATAATGGGGGTGATTAGATTTAATGTAGTTTAACTAATTAATCTCTTACTAATAATGTGGATCTCTTACTAATAATGTGGCATTTAAGAAAATCAAACTAGATATATATAGAATTGATTCCTTACTATAAATATCTCATCATACAAATACATATTATTTTTATACCTGCCTCAGCAGGTATATTGTAATCGATCGAATTCAAACCGCGTTGACTTTGGGTATTAGTTGGTGCATATCGGTGCATATTTAAAAGATTAAAATATCTATTCCAAAGTTTAACTTTGTAACATGAAAAATAGCAATTTTTAAATTTATTAAAATTGTATTTATTTGTGTTGCTATTGGTTAAGCAGGGATGATGTCATCCTCGAAGTTTGCTATCTGGATTTGGGTCGACACCTGGTAACAATGACATCATATGTAACTTTTCACCTACCCGCCTTCTTCTTGTCTCCGGGGGCGGAACGGTGTTAAGCTGCTAAATTCGCCTCCAAGGCTCTGATCAGAACTGCTAAGCTCTGGTTCCAAGCAACAATCCTTCAAATCCACCCAATCCTTTAAATTAGAGTCTGAGAAAGCTTCGAAAATTTGAAGTCCAGCATCATTACATTTCACATACAGTCTGCCATCCCTCGCCGAATTCAACCTCCCCGACACCGGTCTGTAGTCCAGGAGAGGATCAGAGAACGCTCCCTTCCACTTTCCATCACAGCAATTTTTAACAGAAGTCTTTTCAAAATAATACACAGCCCGAATGTAATGCAACTTCATGCTGAGATCCGATTCAATGAGGAGGTGTGTAATTTGGGAGCCCGCCGATGGTGTGGCCGGGGCAATGCTGGACAATTGTGAGAGCACAATTGCATGCGCCGTGTAACCTTCTTCTAATTCCAATTCCATGGTCACCTGCAACAACAGATATCTATCTGCAACTTAAGCTAATTTGGACTCTCTATGTATTTGGTAATGGGCCTGCATTCATGGTGGCTAAGAGAGGAATATATTCAGTTTACGCTTGAAAATGAGGAGGAATTTATTCGTACATAAAAACGAGGAATCTCATAAGAATTCAAGTATCTTGTTATCTTTCACACAGCTCTCATATATTCATAAGAGAAACAAAATGAGTTTGTCTGGCTTTTTAGAAAATGCTTATATGCAAAATTAAACTATAGAAACCATAGTCCTATCATTATGAGCATAGTGCTAAATCTATTGTGTCAGATTTAATTCATCTGGAAAAGTTCACAGTCCGGTTCATACATTATTAAGTAAATAAAATGAAAAGTCTATTTGACAGAGATCAAACATTGCTCGTCTGTATAGCTTAAGTGACAGCTGAGCTTAATTTTAAAGATAAGTTCAGTTATAACATATTATTCAAATTCTTTAACAGGACATGTAGTTTGATAGAGGCCACGTCTCAGGTGTTTTCTGCACCTGTTCTTCCTGTGATATAAAGGAAGGCGTATGTATATATGTATTAAACCTAATCTACCCCAGTTAGACTTAGCCTCCAGGGCGAGTTTCTCAAAGAAGAACTAAGAGCATGAGTAAAGCTGAACTGGTCTAAAGCCCTAAGTCAGTGGTCGCATACCTCTGTTATTCGCCAAGGGAAGTTTAATTATGCGCCAAGAAGAGTTGGTTGTACGCCGAGTCTGTAACCACCGAATATTAACGAGCAGAAAATAAGTTGTGGTGGCAGATATCCAATAGTAAGAAAAAAAAAGGCCATTAGATAACAATTGATTTTAATAACGAAGGTTTAAACAAACTTATAAGCAAGCATGAAATTTTATGGCAGTGGTTATAAACCCTAGCTTACCAGGTTTCATATGACTTTGTTTGTTGCAAAGTAGAAAGCTTTCGTCCCATGGGAATCCTCATTTCCTGATCGGAGATAACTAGTGCCATTGAAGCTAGAACTATGACCATCTCTCGCAATGAAAATCCTGCAAAACAAAGTCAGCTTTTATGTAAAATTGCACAAAGTTATAGATGTGATAGGTCATGCATGGCCTCTGTTATATTCAGTACGCGTGTTGGGGAAGGAATAAGCAGTGATCCACGTAGCTTACTTGGCAATTGTGGATACGCCACGTTTTCTCTCATTCCATCAATTGATATGGTTATGTCTGATGCATACGAAGTTCAAGCACCCTTTTGATCTTTTTCCCTTTTTGTCCGTAGTTTTTAAGCAAAGCTTGAATGGGGAATATTCATGTTTTTTTAAAGAGACATCTAATCGCAAATGCAAACATTATAAGAAATTTAATTTCAATATTATAAAATTATTTCTTTTGAATATAAAAAAAAATACAATTTTAATATTTAAATTGTTTATTTATTATTTATATACATAGGTATATATGAAAAAAAAATTGAGGTCTAAATTCATTTAAATGTATTCTTTATTTATTATTATGTATAAATAAGTATATATAAAAAGATTAATAAGTATATATATATATGAGTTTGCTTGTTGAATGAAAACATGTAAGTATAAAGACGGTTAAAAGTTTATTAAAATTAATTACACCGTTGATAACCTAAATCTGTTTCATATAATCGTTAAAGTAATCATCCAAGAGAGCAGATTGTGGTTCATCATATATTGGCACACTTAGTGATACACAAAATAGCAAACATTTAAATATAGTTACTCTATAATATAATATAGTTATTCTTAAGACAAAAAAATTGAGGTATTTTTCATCAAAAGAATATAATTAAATTGAAAAGGGATTTTTAGGTACTTTAATCTTCATGTCAAATACTTTTTTGACACAAAATAAACATAACCATATGAAATACTCAATCTAATCATATAAGTTAAGTTAAGGAAGGCATGTATGATATGATAGAATATATTCCAACATAAAGTTAATTAAAGTAGAGAAGAGACTAATACATTGTTTATAAAAAAAAAATTAACACTTTATCTTCCAACAAAATAATATAATAAAATTGAAATGGTTATTTTAAGGAGATTAGTAAAACATTTAAATAACAAACCAACACTCTGTTGTGATATCTTTCACCAAAATAATAGAATGACATAATAATATTATAATTTTTCTAAGATTAAATATATTTAAATATTTACTTTACGTAATACAAACATAACTATATAAAATATTTAACGA
>LPNX010013232.1:644231-665333 GCA_001517045.1 Pseudotsuga menziesii | reverse complement strand
TTTCATAATTTCTTTAACTTTTAGCTTTAAACTATATACAATATCACAATAAAATATTTCTAAGAGGCAGGTATAAGCAGCCTTGCTGCTATTTCACTTCTTTAATTTATATATTATTAAAATAATTTTATGAATATCATTATCATTATTAAAAATAATAATTATAATTTTTATGAAGTCTTATGTTTCATGATATATATTGTAATTTTGTATTTTTATTAATTTGAATGATTGTAATCATATAGAATTAATTTATAACCTCGTAATATATATATGATAGAGTAATTAGGAAGTAAATATTTATGTTTCACCATAATTTTATTTAGTTTGAACTTTTAATTGCAATGGTTAATCAAAATATGGAATATATGTACTAACCTTTAAAGAGTGCTAGCAAGAGGAGGTGCATTGAGAACGTTTGATTATTAAACACCATGTCCGTTGAATAAATACATGTCATTCAATTGGTTAGGTGGCATTGCAGAGAAGTTACGAGGAAGCATGGATAACGAAATCAAGAAACATTCGAGAACTCGTATCAAGAAAAATAAATCGACAAGATGAGAGTGGTAGAAGAGGCATTGAACCAAACAATGGAGTACGTTTTGAATGTTCAAGAGGTTCTCAGTGCCTCACAACCTCGTCTAAGAGGCTCCCTGGTGTTGCAGATGCGGTTCTGACTGCTCACAACTTTGTTTCATAGGTTGCTTACTTGGTGATATTTAAGACGTTTTTCATCTGCAAAGTTTTGTAGATGTGCTAGTAGATATACACAAAAATATGGGTTGTAATAGCTTTCTTTTGGCATGTGGCTGATGAATATGGATATAGGTGGTCAAGTTTTATATTTTTGTAATTTTTAAGTTTTTTTTTTCAGTTTTTTGGGTCCTGATTTTTTAGGATCATTTTAAGGTTTTAAACGATGTTTTTTTTGGGTAAGTAATAACTTTGCCTAATATATTATTGTACTCTTAGGATAGATCTTTCCAACGATCTACACAACACCTCAAATGGAGATTGTATGCAAAAATTTGACCCCAGGAAGTTGACTGCTCAACTAACAATCTTTGGGCCGCAAAATTTATGAGAGTTCATATTCTACGGTTTTTTGTTGTCTAGAGTTCCTATCCTTATGCTTATGCTAAATAGGCCATTTTTGCCTCCTTTTGTATTAATCTTATGAAGAATGAGTATAGCGGCTACATCTCCTCTCGGAGATATAGCTACCATCACTTTAGTTGCTTTTATATTATAATTAGTTTTGTTTCATTCATTTAATAGAATATGAGTTTAATGAATCATAATATTTCTTGCAATATATCTATGTATGTGAACATTCATATGTTGAAGAATGTAATCTAACATGTGGTTTGTTAGTGAGTTAAGTCACCCATGGTATTTAGTCACCCATGGTATTTTTCCATAGTATTGTTATTATGTATTTCTTATTTATATTCAGTCTAATAATAAGAAGGCATTCAATCTGCCTGTAGTGCTTTTGTTCATTCCATTGTTTTCTTTTACATGGTATCAGATTCTATGGCCTGGTCCAAGGGTAAGGTAAGCCTTTTCACGGAGTGGAAAGCACTAAGATTTGGATGTTGCATTCCTCTTGGGCACGTTTGTATGTTTTATTTTCCAGATCTGATTTTGGGTTGTTTTTTTCCCTAACCCTAAAAGTGGTGATTTGTTTTACGGGAAGGCCAAGGGGTGATATTTTTTTACTAGAAGACCAAGCCTATTAGGGGAATTTTGAGGTCTAAAATGGGCCTCATAAGAGATATAATAAAATATTATGAGTTAGACATTTCGTGGAGAATGTATATTTACAACTCATCTCTTACACTATAACCAACAAAACTATGGTTAAGTTAAATTGAAAAGATGTCTAAAATAAAATCAATAAAAAATTCATCTTTGGTATGACTAAAAGTAAAATACTTTTGAGTACATAAATTACTTTTAAATATAATATGATTGATATGAATAAAAGTAAAGTACTTTTGAGTACATAAATTACTTTTGAATATTAAAGAACGAAAATAATGAGACAGTAAACACTTTTGAAGATCTAGCTGACACAGGGAAGAAATATTTTGAAAGCATTTTTAAAGAGGACCACCAAACAACTATTGCATAAGTAATCCAAATTTCTCAGTTTTTCTCGGGATGCATAAATGAGGAAGACAACCTGGAGTTAATGGAAGAAGTCTCAGAGGAAGAATTAAAAGCAACCCTACATAGCTTTCAAAAAGACAAAATCCCAGGGCCAGATGGGTGGATAGTAGAATTTTTCATAGCAGGATATGACTCCATAGGCCCAGACTTACTACAGTTGGTAGAGGAAACAAGGAAAAATGGTGTCCTCCATCCTCCCCTGAATACAACTTTCTTAACCCTAATCCCAAAAAAAGACTCTCTAGAATCTTTGAAAGACTACAGACCTATCTCTTTGTGCAACTTAACCTACAAGGTGGTCACAAAAATTATTGCACAAAGATTCTAAAAGGTCCTCTCAAAAATCATCTCCAAAGAACAATTTGGATTCCTGGAAGATCGCCAAATACATGAAGTCATAGGGGTTGCTCAGGAGGGACTTCACAGTGCAAAAACAAAAAAAGCAAAGGGGGCGATCCTGAAAATTGATCTCTCAAAGGCCTTTGATAGAGTAAGATGGCTTTACCTCAGACTCTTGCTCACACACCTAGGCTTCAACTACCCTTTCATAAAATGGATTTTTGCATGCATAACAACAGCCTCTTTTGCAGTCCTTATAAATGGAGCAGCTTCCCCTTTCTTCCATGCTGAAAGAGGCCTGAGACAAGGATTTCCATTATCCCCCCTTCTCTTCCTGTTAGTTGTGGAAGGATTAAGCAAAGCTATACTAGATGCAAAGAGAAGAGGCTTGTTCAAAGGCCTCTGAATAACCTCATCAACGAGCATATCACATCTTTTATTTTTGGATGACATCCTCATCTTTTGCAAGGACTCTAAAAGAGAGGCAGAAAGGCTCTCAGAAATCCTAACACTCTTTTGTAAAGCTACAGGTATGCAAATAAACCTTCAGAAATCCTCCTTGATAGCATTAAATCTAGAGGAAGACATGCAGAGATATTTACAG
Source organism: Pseudotsuga menziesii (assembly GCA_001517045.1). Taxonomy (NCBI): domain Eukaryota; kingdom Viridiplantae; phylum Streptophyta; class Pinopsida; order Pinales; family Pinaceae; genus Pseudotsuga; species Pseudotsuga menziesii. Next base: position 662,212 of record LPNX010013232.1, on the reverse strand, counting down.
GCTCTTTTCCCATCTCAACAATCCTCTCTGGAGGATGGAATAAAATAACTAGGATTTAGACTCAAACCTAACTACTACAAAAAGGAGGACTGGAACTGGCTGCTAGCCAAACTAGAAGTCAAAATCAATAATTGGTTCAACAGGTGGCTCTCAAGAGCAGGCATATTAGTTCTGATCAAATCAGTTTTGGAAGCAATTCCAGTCTACTGGATGGAACTGGCATGGATCCCCAAATCAATCTTGAAGAAATTCAGAAGAAATTTCTCAAACTTTCTATGGTCGGGAAAGAAAGATCAAAAGGTTCTTCCATGGATAAAATGGGATCAAATTGCTCAACCAAAAGCTCTGGGAGGATGGGGAATCAAGAACACCCCCTTCTTTGCAAAAGCTCTGGCAACAAAACTAGGATGGAGACTCATCTCAACTCAGAGTCTATGGACAGAAGTTATAACCCAAAAATACATATCCCCAACCCCGATTCTAGATTGGATCAAGGAAATGGGATCCATGAAACCACCATCTGGATCCATTATCTGGAAAGCTCTGTACCACTCGTTCTCAATCATCTCAGAAGGATTGGTATGGAAAGTAGGGGATGGAACAAAATTCAGAATAGGGGCTGACCCCTGGCCAGGTAGTGCCCAAAATCACTTTCTTCCCCAACCTTTAATTCATCATATTCATCAAAAGGGATGCTACCATTTAAATCAAATTGCAGATCCTACTTCAACCAACATATGGCATCAAGGTTGGAGGAAGAGTCAAGACTTGGAGATCCCAGAACAGTGGGTAAACCTTTGGGATCAGTACACTCTAGCACTGCAATCCTCTCAGATTCAAGTCACTAATAGAGAAGATGAATTGATCTAGGAAAAAGCTCAATTCAGGATATACACCCCAAAGATTGGCTATCAACATCTGTGTTCTCAACTCCTCCAAGAGAGACAAAAGTGGTGCCAAAAAGGGATTTGGAAGACAAAATGCCCGTTGAAGGAAAAAATATTTACATGGTGTGTTCTTGCAAACAAAATCCCAACATGGGAGAATCTTCAAAAAAGACAGATAGCAGGCCCAGAATGGTGCAGCCTCTACAAAGATGCCGATGAAAATTCAAATCATCTCTTCTTGCACTTCGTCTTCTCCAAACAGGTCCGGAAACATTCAAAATCTCTCAGATCCACAACCTTAAGTTGGAAAGGAAACATAGTTGAAGACGCATGGAAGGATTGGTCATCATCCCTTCAAAAAACCTAGATAAAAGCCCTACCACTCATCCATATTTGGGACCTATGGCTGGCTAGGAACAAAGCCATTTTCCAAGAAAAATCTAGCTCTCATGAAGAAGTAGCAAGAAGGGGAATCGATATAATCTCATACTTTCCCCAAGCAAAAAACACACCTCCACCAAGAATTGTAGCCCCTGAACTAGTGGACAGAAACACACCCTGGGCCGTTTTCGATGGTGCCTCCCAAAACTCAACATGTGGAGGAGGTGCATGCTTATATCTAAACCAAAGTCATTATTTTAAAATTTCTTTGGGCCTGGGAACTGGAACCAACAACTATGCAGAACCCATGACGTTGAAATTACTTCTATGTTTTGCCATGGAAATAAATTCCAGATAGTTACAAGTTTATGGTGACTCAATGGTGGTTATAAACTGGATAAATAAGATACAGAAATGTAGAATTGCTTCTCTAGATGCATTATATGAAGAGACAACCCATTCTCTCTCATTCTTTGAATCAATCTCTTTCACTCATGTCTATAGGGAGCGAAATAAGGAGGCAGACAAGCTCTCGAAGAAGGGTCTAACTTTGCAATGGGGTGAATGGAAAATTTTGGAAACACAGGACTCCAAGGCCATGGAATATCCACACAGGCCTTTTATAAATCCCTGACTTTAAAATCTTCTGTAAATTCAAAACATATAATTATTTTGAAATCATAGCTCACAATAGTTATCACGCACATGATGGAAACAATTTTCAACTGATCAATCTATGTACAGTTCGATGAATGGTACATATTTTGTTTCAGGAAGCAGGCCTACATGGTTTTTTTCAGCCATTAAGATAGTTTTTCTAGGACTAGTCTGGTCTCTTCAGATCCCGAAAGGGAGGAATAGTTACATCAGAATAGATGTAAGAACATGTATGTAAAGCTGCTTATAGCAGGAACAAAACACATACTATATTTTAAGTATGCAAATCATGATTAATAAAAATCAACTTTTTTTCTCTCGGAAAAAAAAATACTTTTGAATATAATATGATTAATGCACTTATAAAGTAATGTACTCATAAAATAAAATACATTAATTTTAAAATTTAAAACATAAGTTAATTCTTTAACATTTAAAATATGTTTATAAACCTTGTATTTATAATTTTGAATTTTAAACATAAAGTTAAATTTAAATGAATAAGTTGTCATTTCTTATATATATATATATATATATATATATATATATATATATATATATATTTTTTACCTGAGAAAAAAAACCTTTATTCTTTCGAATAATCATGGACACCTCCAGAGGAGGTTACAGTTCTACCTTATCAGGCTTTACACAAAATCACCATAAAAGGTGTTCATATTTTCCTTAACGGCTTACATCGCAAAATGTTCTTTGTTGCTTCCATTCTTTTCAACACTATGTTGACAAAACAATGCTGCACCTTTTTTCTTATTTCCTTTCCTTCTGTCTGCTTCCAATATCAAGCTCTATACTTCTCTATTTCCAAATCAAAATGTGGAACATTATGGAGACTCCTTCATCGAAGATCTCACCCTTGATTACTCCTGGTTGAATGGCTAAAGCTTGCTTTGAAAGTATGTCTACTTCTGAATTGAATTCCCTGTATACATGGTTGAAATTAAGAGATTCAAAGGAGGGAAGCATCATCCAGATTGTTCTCAACAGATTTTGTAAATAAGGGGATCGAATGTTGTTTCTTTCTTTTTCCCACTCTATCATTGTTTTGGAATCCCCATGTATATTCAAATTGGCAATTTGTTTGTCTCTTTCTATCTTCAGTGTAGCCCAAAGAGCCATCAACTCTGCTTTGGTATTGGTGGCTCTTCCCGTGCCCAATTTGAATGTTATTTTTTTTTGTATCAGTTATGCATATGACCCCGCCTGCCCCTCCAATGGCTGGATCTCCTTCACTGGCACCATTAAAGAACGCCCATGGAGTACTTTTATCGATAACTGGGGCTATGGTTGTTTTGTGTTTTCCAATTTTGGTTGCTATTCTATGTTTATGAGCTTTCTGCAACAACAGTGTTGAAGTTATATTAATGGGAGTCCAAATGTTCTTAAAAATTGCTCTGTTTCTGGATTCCCATATTGTAAAAACAAAAAGCATAGGGAGAGCTCTGAATTCGCATACTACTTTGTTATCCCACCATTGCTTAGTGTTCTTCTCCCATGAATCTTCTCTTCTAGTCATTGTGCCCTTGTAGAGATTTCCAATGACCTACATCCATACTTTTCCTGCATAATTACAAGTACCGAACAAGTGGGATGTGAATTCTTCATCTGTTATTCACATTATGCATATCCCTGGGCCTTGAAAGCCCCTTTTTCTTAGATTCTCCCATGTCAGAAATTTGTTATTCATTGCCAACCAAAATGTAAGAATGGTTTTTAATAGACTGTTGCATTCCCATAGTCCCTGGCACCACCAATCCTTCTCTCCATTGAATTGCTCATGTATAGCAGCTTCATACCCTTTTTTAGCTGTAAACTCTCCATCTTCTGCATTTCTTGTCCATATTAATTTGTCCTTTATTTCATCATCTAAGCATACATAGTTTGTTTCCAATAGTTTGATGTAGTCTTGCCAGTACTCAACATCTTCTCCTTCTAGTTGAAACTCGTTTGCTTCCTTCCATCTTGTTCTACCTATGTAATCTAGGATTTGAACTTGTGCATCTGCAAGTTTATAGTACCTCTGTTCTCCAAGCTTGTTTAGGACCGGTTGGGGAAGTCTGTAATCCTCTGCTGCACCATCCTAGGGATCTTCACCTATCCTTATGCTTTTTCCATTCCCAATTTCCCAAGCTATCCATGTGCCTATTAGGGAAAATGCTATGACCATGGACTTCCATCCAATTGATCCATTTTGGAATGACTTGTTAGGGTTTCTGATCCAATCTGTTATTTCCATGTTTGCATAGTATTTGGACCATACCACTCTGCGCCACAGAGAGTCTTTGTTTTATATAAGTCTCCAAAGAGATTTGGCTTCCAACGCTTTAGTGAAGTGGGGAAGGTTCTTAATTCCCCATCCTCCTATCTCCTTGGGCTGAGATATACTGATCCATTTAACCAGAGGTATGCCATTGTTTTGTTTACTAGTTGTCCATAGAAATGAAAAGCATATCTTCCGGATCTTTGTTAAGATTCCTTTAGGGATGTATGCTATCGAGGCCCAATAAACAAGGATACTATGAAGCACTGCTTTGACCAAAACTAATCTTCCTCCCGTGGACAAAAATCTATTTTCCCAAGATGAAACATGAGCCTCTACCTTTTGGTATAGCCACATCTAGTCTTTAAAATCATAACAATTTGGCTTGAGGTAAAACCCTAAATATTTGAACCCTTCACCCAATATTTTTGTTGGATATGCTAAAATCTCCTTTGATTTTAGTACTATCTCATCTGAAAATTCATTATGGGCTAACATTGATTTTTCTATGTTGATTATTATTCAGGTAGCCTTCATGTAAACTCATTTTTAATAGTTTCTTGTGATTTATATTATGTATATTATATATCATTTTTAATGCAATAATTAATAACATCATTAAATAAATTTAAAAAAAAAAAGTGTTAATATTGGAATAGTACATAAATTACTAGCACGAAAAAGTTGAGTTAATATTAAGAAAATGAGATTATATGTAATAAAAATTATTATTATATGTAATAAAAATTATAATAATATAATATCTTATTATGAGATAATAGTTCATTCACATTGCTACATTAAAATTTTATGCATGTTGTTAACCCAAAAAATTACCTGATTAGCTCTACATGACCTACACCACAAAGGCATCCATGTCATTTCCCGCATTTGATCCCCACACCCTTGCAAAGCCTCAAAAAACACAAAACGGGCTTAAAAACCCATAAAAAGAGCCCAAATAGCTCTCAAAGAGGCTAAAACCTCTCAAAGGAGCTTAAAATCCCCAAAGGAGCTAAGAATTGGGTGAAAGAGGTTTAAAGCCCAAAAAATGGGCTAAAGCCTTGAACAAGGGCTTAAAACCCTAAAAGCTCAAGAAAAAACTATAAATACAGGGGTGGGGGTCACTCTCAAAACATTCCTCATTTTCCTGTTGTTACTCTGCCCATGTGAGTGCCTTGAGACACATCTCTCTCAAGCCATTCACCTCTCTCTCTCATTTGCTCCATTATCCATTTTTGTTGTGTGTTGAGCTTAGCTCCATACCATTCAAACCAGTAAGGAGAGGCTGAGTCCTTGAGCTAGGGCATGGTGGCCCATCCTCCATTAAAATCTTAGGTATATTGAGATGCATTCCTTGTTTAGTTTTATTTGCAACTTAGATGTATGTGTAGGTTTATTTCTAATAGTAGGTTGCAGGTTCTCCATTGATTACTTACTTTGCAGGGTTATATTTCTAACAGTGTGTTGCAGGGTTTTGTATGGTTCACTAACCCTTTCCTGCAGGTTTTTCCTCTATTTACAGAGACCCTATCATTCCATCATATAGACAGAAGGTAACCATTTCTGCTTGTAGCTAGGGAAAAATCCCTACTACACATGTATTTGGTTTTGTAACTTGAATCTACATGTCTAATTTATGTTGGTATAGATGTAGGTGTTTTAAATGTTAAAAGGTGATAGTAAAATATGAACCTTGAATAATACCTAATTTTTTTTTAAAGTATTAATATTAAAATTCAACGGGATGAGAATATATATATATATATATAAATTTATTATAATATAATATTTTATTTTTATAAAATAAATAACTATATATTTTATATTTAAATAATAATGATAATAGATTGTTATACATAACAAATATTTAAAAAACAAAAACTATTAATCATCAAATTGTTTTTATTATAAGATGTTAAGTGATTTTGTTTTCAAATAAAGATTTGACATATATATTTTAAATATTGAAAAAGTAATTACATAATTTTACTTTTGAATAGAGCATTTACTTTTTTTATATTTGTAATTTAGTTTATATTGAAATATATAAAAACAAATTACATTTTAATTAAAACATTTAGTTTTTTGGTATTTGTAATTTATTTTATATTTTAATATAAAGAGTACTTTTCTTTCTAAGTACTTTAAGAGTACTTTAGTACATTTATATTATATTCAAAAATAATTTATGAGTACTATTTTCATAATGAGTACTTTATTTACAACATTGATATAGTTAACTATGTGTTTTCACTCACCATTTACAATTTGACAAATAAACATCTTTAACTCAACCAATGCCACCTCAACTATTATAGATGATGTCATCTTCTAGAATGTGATTGGTTTTTTTAAACTGAATTTTAGTAGTACATTTTTTGTTTGGAGACCTATTTTTTACCTCAAAATTTTCTTAATGTGGTGACTTTTATTTAATGGGAAGACCAACGTTTCTTTTCTTTTCGGGAAAAGCGTTACCCACATAGGCCACCGCTCATTTCACAAAGTGAAAAAGCGGTGCCACCGCAACTTGTTAAGAAGGTAGGAGTGTTACCACTGCTCTTGTCACACTTGGAAAGCACAGTGAAACTCCATAAGTTACATAAATTATTAGCACCATGCCCCCTCACCGCTCTTTGGCATTGAAGGAGCAGTGCTCCATTTTCTTAAAAAAAATGAGGGGAGAAAAGAAAAAAAAAACTAAGGCAAAATTGTTTTCTTTAGTCATATATAATGGCTAGTACGAGCTCTTTGAAGCCGATATTCGGGTCCGTTCTTAGCGGAACTAACTATGAGTTTTGGTCCATAAAAATGAATACATTTCTACAGTTCTACAAATGTTGGGATATGGTGGAAACGAAGTTCAAAGAACTTGATGCGACTGCTCTGGCCATAATGAATAATGCCGAGAAGAGTATTGTTGAAACTTGCCAAGACCGAGATCTCACAAACATATGGATGATCCAAAGTTGTATTGAGGAATCCATTTTCTCGCGAATCTTTGAAGCAACCAGTGCAAATCAAGCTTGGAATCTGCTTGCATCGACTTACAAGGGAACCGATAGCGTTACAACGGTAAGACTGCGAACCCTACGCCTTCAATTTGAAAGTTTGAAGATGAAAGAGTCAGAAACTGTGGATCAGTTCATGACTAGGGTTTCGGGTTTTGTGACCCAATTCCAAACCTGTGGTGAACTACTAGAACAAAATATTGTAGTTCAAAAGATTCTTTGGTGTCTCACCAAGAAGTTTGCTATGGTAGTGACTACCATAGAAGAGGAAAAATATTTGTCTCATTTCACCCTAGAAAAATTGACTAGATCTCTTCTATCTCATGAAGCGCGGTTTAATCAAGAAGAAGAATCGTTGACCAATGCATTCAGTACCTAGGCTTCCCTCAAAAGAGGTCAAGGCAAAGGAGGATGAGGTAGAGGAAGAAGAGGTTGAGGGTCTCCAGCTACAGAAGACAAAACCAGTCACAGTCATGAACACTCAGAGCATTCAGAACACTCTCACAACTCTCAAGGACAGAAGGGGAGAGGCAAGAGATGGACCAATAATTCCAATGTTCATTGTAACTACTGCAATAAGTATGGGCACTATGAACGAGAATGCAGAAAAAAGCAAGATGACCAGAACAATATGAGAGCCAATGTATCCAAAGAAGAAGAAGGCTTGTCAAAGGTGATGTTTCTATCTTATCAAGTAACTAAAGAACACTGCAGCTCAAATCTACGCCTACTAGATAGCGATTGTAGCAATCACATGACAGGTAACAAATCACTATTCTCTAGTTTGGATTCCTCTATTGTCACAAATATCAAGCTAGGAGATGACTTTCTGGTTCCAGCAAAAGGAAAAGGTATTATTCCTATACTTACTAAGAAAAATGAAAAGAAGTTCATTCATGAGGTGTTCTATGTATTGCATGTAAATGTCAATCTGATCAGTATAGGTCAATTACTTCAGAACTAGTATGATATTCAGTTTTTTGATACATATTGTGTTATCTATGATAAACTTCATAGTAAGAGACTCATAGCCAAAGTTGAAATGACCAAGAATAGAATATTTTCTCTCAGGCTTAGGAGTGCTAACCTTCCACAGCATGTAGCTCATACAGTTTCCAGTCAAGATGAATCTTAGTTATGGCACTATAGATTCGGTTATATTCCCTTCAAGAGTCTCAATATCCTGCACAAATAGTTAATGGTCAAAGGATTACCAGTTATTCATGAACAATCCAACAGCTGTGAGGATTGGATCACTGGTAAACATCATAGGGACAATTTCCCCACTTCCAGATCTCGATCCAAAGAGCATCTTGAGTTAGTTCATATAGACCTCTGTGGACCCATGCAAACCCAATCCATAGGAGGCAGTTTTTATTTTTTGACCTTTATTAATGATTTTAGCAGGAAAACATGGATTTATTTCCTCAGGAACAAATCAAAGACCTTCTCCAAGTTCAAATAGTTCAAGGCTCTCACTGAGAAGCAGTATGGAAAGTTCATTAAAATGCTCAAGTCAGATGGTGGAGGTGAATATGATTCACATGAGTTTCCAGACTTCTGAAAGCAGCATGGCATCCAGAGCCAGTTCACTACCAAATACACTCCACAACAGAATGGAGTTACTGAACAAAAGAACCAGACCATCATGAACATGGCCCATAGCATGCTTCCACACAAGAAGCTGTCATATGAGTATTGAGCTGAAGTTGTTGGATGCTGAGTCTACTTGCTCAACAGATCACCCACGGTGACTGTTCAGGACAAGATTCCTGAAGAAGCATGGAGTGGCACTAAGACTAGTGTCACACATCTCAGAATTTTTGGTTCTGTTGCATTTGCGCATATACATGATGAACTTAGAAGAAAATTGGATAAGAAGAGTGAGCGCTGCATTTTCATTGGTTATAGTGAAAAGGAAAAGGAATACAAGCTATATAATCCTGTCACCAAAAAGCTTGTGGTGAGTAGAGACGTAAATTTCATTGAAGACAAATGTTGGATTGATCCAAGCATAATTTTAGGGGTGAAATTTAGCCCATGGGCTATTTTTTCCATGTTTTTCTCAAAGAAACGATTTGCCATTTTGCATTTTTTGAAGCCCTATTTCTCTCAATTTTGATGGGGTAAAACATTTTCACCCTAAAAATCACCAAATTATTATATAAACAATATAAAATCCTTGGAAATTAAAAGTTAATTTTTGAAAAATATTGCCAAACATTTTATAGTTGGTGTTTTAAGAATTGGTAAGATTCACCAACATTTATACACTTTTAAATCAGTATGGTTCCTTAAAATCATCCTTGGAGTGATCCTTCAGGCATACAACATGCAGAACATTTACATCAGCCACATCTACCTATTAGACTTCCAAGATTGGAAGTGCAGCAGCAAGAAGAAGCAGTAGAGAATCCACCACAACACCAAAAAACCAGAAGCTTGAGGGAGTTATATGAACAGACTCCAGTTCCTGAAGAGAAACTTCAGTATGCTCTCTTCTCCTATCATCCCACATCTTTTAATGAAGCAGTGAAGGATGAATAGTGGGTTAAATCCATAAATGAGTAAATTGATGCAATAGAGAAAAATCAGACTTGGGAGCTTGTTGATATCCCTACAGAAAAACCAGTATTGGAGTCAAATGGGTCTATAAGACCAAACTTAATGAAAAAGGAGAACTTGAAAAGCACAAGGCAAGGTTGGTTTCTAAAGGATATGCATAGAAATATGGTGTATATTATGATGAAACCTTTGCTCCTGTAGCAAGGATGGATACCATCAGAGCTGTACTTGCCATTGCAGCACAAAATCAATGACATGTGTATCAAATGGATGTGAAATCTACCTTTCTCAATGGCATTCTTGAAAAAGAATTTTATGTAGACCAGCCACCTGGTTATACTGTCAAAGGTCATGGATACAAAGTGTATAAGCTAAAAAAGGATTTGTATTGTCTAAAACAAGATCCACGAGCTTGGTATAGTAGGATTGACTCCTACCTCATCAACAATGTTTTCAACATAAGTAGTAATGAGCCCACTCTGTATGTCAAAATAGAGCAAGGTAAAATATTGATGGTATGTCTTTATGCTGATGACATGATTTACACTGGTAATTTGATGCTTGAAGATTTCAGAACAATCATGAAAAATGAATTTGAAATGACTGATCTAGGACTGATGAAGTACTTACTTGTCCTGGAAGTTACTCAAACTGATAAAGGTATTTTTATCTTCCAGCATAAGTATGCTACTGATATTTTGCAAAGATTCAGAATGGATAAATGTAAACCAACAGAAACCCCCATAGATCTTGGAACCAAGTTAACCAAGAATTATGATGAACCAAAAGTAAACAATACACTCTATAAACCAATGGTAGGTATTTTAATGTACTTGACTGCAACTAGACCTGATTTGATGTATGTTGTCATTATTATTTCTAGATTTATGGAGCCTCCCAAAGACCCTCACTAGAAAGTTGGAAAACGAATTCTGAGATATGTTGGAGGAACACTTGGATATGGCCTCTAGTACACTCATACACCATACGGTACTCTCACAAGGTACGCCAACAGTGATTTTGCAGGTAGTCTTGATGATAGGAAAAACACATCTGATTATGCTTTCCATTTGGGTACAAATCTGATCTCTTGGTCATCTCAGAAACAACCCATTGTGAGCATGTCTTCTGCAGAAGCAGAATATGTAACAGACACCACAATAGCTTGCCATGCAGTTTGGCTAAGAAGGATGTCAAAGGATATGGGACACATTGCAAAAGATCCCACTTCTATTTTCTGTGATAATAGCTCTGCAATATAGTTGTCTAAACATAACGTATTTCATATAAAAAACAAACACATTGACACTCGCTATCATTTCATTCGTGAGTTAGTCAATGATGGACAAATTTTTTTACTGTTTTGTGGCTCTAAGGAGCAGTTGGCTGACATGTTTACCAAACCATTGGGAACATATGCATTTGTATATTAGAGAGAGTACTTAGGCATAGACAGTGTTGAAGATGTACTACCAGTTGAGATTAAGGGGGTGTGTTGAAGAATGTAATCTCACCTGTGGTTAGTTAGTCACTTGAAGTCACCCATAGTATTTTCCCATAGTATTGCTATTATGTATTTCCTATTTATATTCAACCTAATAATGAGAAGGCATTCAATCTTCCTGTAGTGCTCCTGTTCATTCCATTGTTTTATTTTACAACATATACTCTTTCATTTGTTCTCACATTAATTCGAATCAGTGACACTATCAATATCTTCAACCTGTGTGACTTCCTGAAAAATTCACTCGATAAAACCTGTAAAATGCACCATCATCATCGGGCCTTCGTTGATTCCCTGCACTATTTGATAATGCTATATGCATATAAATGCGTTTGTACACCAAAATGATGGCTTCTACACTTGTTGATTAATTCATCAAATTTATTTAGTGTGTCAAATGCGTCCTTCACACCTTTGAAATTTGTTGCTATGAGTTGGTTTACTCTCCATCATCTCTCAGCTAGTCCTATACATCGTTCTGAATGGATTCAGACCTACTCTTTCTTGGGAGTGTTTTGTTTTAACCTATGTAGCATAGGAACCGTTCCCATCTTTTAGGAAACTCGTTCTTGAAGTTCGAATGTTCTTGGGAACTTGAGAACTCGTAGGAAAATTTCCAAACATAGCGAGAACAGTTCTAGATGGTTGGGAACTTTTTCCTTTTAAAATTGGGAACTTGAGGACTTTTCCTTGTGTGTTTCCTATAGGAGCTTCCATGCATTCATAATTTCCATGTGGGTTGTTAACAACAATCCTATTTTCTCGTGACCATACATATACATAGTTGACTCTGAATTTTTTCTTTAGAAAACTAAGTTGCAGTGAAAGTCTATTTTGTGCTACTTTGTCATGTTGGTGTAGTGATCTTTGTCTATCTCATCTGCGAGGGTACCAGCAACTGAATCTGGGCTGGTACTTGTGTGACACAGGGTCTGGGGATCCATTCCCACTACCACTATACCCCTAGGTGCCCCACACCCTCCCGCAAGACATGGGACACAGGTAAACCTGAGTGGGATTTAATATCATGACCTTCATCTAATCAATAATAAATGTAAATCTATTTTTGACATTTTATAAATTAAAAAAAGGAAGTAAATTTATACATTTTACTATTTCCTTTATTGGATAAATCACCCAAACTTGATTTTATTGCCATTTCCATATGCTAAGTGGTTCTACTTACAACCTTAATATGAGAGATAAGCTAAGTCATCTAGTTTGTGTTATTATTTCTTTTCTTCTCACATTATTTAATTATTTTATTTTCATATTATATCTTATTTTAATATATATTATTGCCATTCTTTTCTTCTCATATCCTTTTAATGATTTTATTTTCATATTTTATATATATATAGTCCATTGGAAGTAGCTCTGGTGGTTGGGAGATTTGGTTATTGCGCTCCCCTTTGGTTATTGCACTCCCCACCTTGGTTAGAATGTGGCTAAGGACATTTACTCCTTGGTAGCCCTTGTATATAATAAATATACATAACCATGATGTAAAATTAAGCTTTCATAGTATAAACCACTTTTAAAAATATATATATATTCCCAACGTGGCCCAACCTACTTTGCATAAAGGGAAAACTTGTACCCATATTCCCTACGTTTCCCAAAACTTGTTTTCACCCTCACCCCCACCCAATTCTCGATTCTATAAGTTGGTCGTTTTCTTTGACCACTGCATAATTTCTTGATTCGATAACTTGGTCGTTTTCCTTGACCCCAAAGTTTCCCTTGGCTTCAAAGTTTTGTATTGAGTTTGATAAGCTTTGCTGGTGTCAATGAATTCAGATTCGCTAAGCGCGCTGACACAGATCATTTAAACGATTGAGCGAGATTTTCTGGGCTTGTTTATCCTAGACCCATTGTGGCTAACGAATAATCTTCAACGCCGCGAATGGAGTGATTCACTTCCTGCATCGACCATCATAAAGTAAAATAAAGCAGTTGTTTGCTTGCAAGTGTTTTGGAGTCGTTGCACCAAAATTCGTGAGTTTGGATGCATGGTGTATGTGAAAGAATTTGGATCCCCCCTGTACTGGACTACCGTCATTATGTTGTCGGTTGTTGGTGGCATAAGGAAAAGACTTCAAGAATTTTTTTTGGATGAGCAACGTCTGGATATCTAAGCTTAAAACTATGTCAGGCATTCCATCTATATTCATTGTGCACCAACAGAGTATGTTCATTTCTTATTTACTTATTCTTATTTCATGCGTAAAAGGTCCCTGGGGCCCAACATGTTACCTTTCCTGCAATCGTTGAGGTTGTCGTTGTTGTCTATCCTTTTCTGAATCCTGTCCTCTGTGTGTTGTGTGTGTGCGTTTTACTCTGCTCAGTGTCCAATTCAAGGAGTCTTGCCTACGTGTTCCACTCCTCATGCCTTGCATTGGCTACTAGACGTTTTATGTTGCAGCATTAACTCGTTGGTCATTGGCTACTAGACATTTTATGTTGCAGCATTAACTCGTTGGTCATTGGCAGAACGATTGGTCACCTTTGTGTAAGGTTTTGGACACTTTATTATTATATATATTTTTATTAATCCCTGCGACCTGTGCTTTCCATTACTCATGCGCAATTATTCCCTCTTAAGTTGTTCATTTTTTGTTAATGAGGCGCGCCAACTTGTAGACGAATGGAGAAGTAATAACCTAACCCTAATTTCTAGGGCTGGTCTATCATCCGAGCTATCAATGTGGAGGGTTCTTCCTATGGATGTGTGCATTCCACTCCATGACAAACTTCTTCCACTGGTGTAGTACTGCGCACTTTCTCTTTCCTTTATTTGTTACTTGTTAGTTGGGTTTGAGGCCCATTTCATTTCTTATCATTGTTAGGCATTTGAATCTGGTTTACCCGTGGATCATGCTTCCTTACTGATGGTGTCCGCTCGTTGGTAGGGTAATTCTAGATGGCGAAAAATATTTTACATGCAGTAGAGTAATAAATGCTATGGCAGCAGCACTGTGGGCAGTTGGATCTCAACCTGTTTGAGATTAAACGGTGAACAATGTTGGTGCCGCAACATTTATTACTCTACTGCATGTTGAATATTGTTCGCTATTCTAAACTCTAAACGCCTGGCAGGAGCGGTTCAACTGTATACACAGATCCATTTAGAAATTCGCGCGTCTATCATTGATAGTTGGTTGTCGGGCCTACCATTCTCACCTTCTGGTAACTTACACATTTGTTACTGCCCGACGTAAACGGCTACACATGTCTGGAAACATAAATGCTACGGCGGCAGCACTATGGGCAGTTGGATCTCAACCTGTTTGAGATCAAACGGTCAACAATGTTGCTGCCGCATCATTTATTACTCTACTGCATGTTCAATATTGTTCGCTATTCTAAACTCAAAACGCGTGGCAGGAGCGATTCGACTGTATACACAGAGCCATTTAGAAATTAGCGTGTCTATCGTTGATAGTTGGCTACCAAGCCTGCCATTCTCACCTTCTGGTAACTTACACGTTTGTTACTTCCTGACGTAAATGGCTACGCGTGTCGTTGTTTCCAGACACGCATTATTGGAATCATAAAAAGTAACAATGGGGGTGCCTCATTCTTGTCATAAGTCCTCCATCTTTGGGGGACTCGCCAATGCCATTGTTTCCAACACCAAACTCGAGATAACGGAGAACAATATTTAATATGTAGTAAAGTAATAAATGTTGTGGTGGCAACACTGTGGGGCATTGGATCTTAATCTGTTTAAGATCCAACGACCCATAGTGCTGCTGCTGCAGCATTTATTACTCTACTGCATGTAAAATATTTTTCACTCGGGATAACTCCTTCTTCAATAATCCAATGGAGATCACCCTACCTCGTAAACAGTCTCATGACCAAGCGCATAATATCAACTTCTTGGAAATATAAACTTTAAGCCTCGTCCCATTGGTAATGTTAGCGGATTGTAACTATAAATGAAGACAAGGTATTCAGAATAAGAATGCTTTAAAGTTGGAAGCATTAAAGGCAAATTTGACCAATGAGATTGAATGTTGTCGCATGTAAAGCGTGGTTTTGTCAAAATGTCAATTTTTAATATGAATGTTGGTTAATATGAATGTGGAGACAAGGATGTTCGACATTTCAAATCCCATCAAGGTGAGTCTTTATTTCAGAGGTCGTCTACTTTTCGAGCCTTGTTACACCGGGTCAATGAGTAACCTTACCTCTTGTTGGTTTTGAACTTGTGGCATCGATGGAGATAAAACATGTTCTTAACCATTAGGCTCACTTAGGTGTTAATTGGTCCCACGTATTATTAATAATACTTGCAGTTGATAGGTTAGGGAAATTTTTTTATTTTTAAAATATGATGACCATGAATACAAGATAGCAAAAATTATTAAAGTGTGGGGATCTTTGATTTAGTGCGTCGAGAGCAGTGAAGTTCTCTACAACCCAGTATGAGAGAGATGTTGTAATGCGTAACGTTGTGTAATGTGTTGTTCCCATTAAAATAAATAAATAAATACAAATTGATATTGGGGTGAGTGCAAGCTAATGAGGGTCACTTTTGGCACGTTAGATGCAATAGAAAACTGAAAAATAAGGCATCCCTCAACTTAATTGTATTTTTTGAGATACTTACACAAAATATCTTTCTTAGAGTAAATAAGATTAAATGTAGGAAATTCAATCATGTTTCCATATATATAAGGTCTATGTATTGAAAAATTTTATAACTATGCCAAGTTTCATTTTTTCTAATAGTCACTTTTTATTTTTTAGGCAAATGATAAGGTATATGTTTTTGTGGGTGCAACCTTTGAGGACCTAAATGATGCTTTCGGGATACAAAAATTTGCATGCATGTAGAGAACATATAGCACTAGTGGAACGCTAATGGTACATCTTTTGTGGGTGTAGCCTTTGAAGGTCTTAATGAAATAATCATTAAATAGGTTTTTTATAGAATGTAGAGGTCATTGTCTTCTAGTGCTCCATATATTTTGTTTTTAAAATGATTCAGAACTGAAAAAGCTATGGAAAAAACACTAATCACATGTTTTTTGAGTTAAGGAGTTAGGAGACAATAGAAATTGAAAAAAAATAGGAAAATATAATATTTTTTTAATAAAAATTACATATTTAGAATTTGCAGAAAAAATGCTATTTATGTTTAATATTTTGTAAAAAATAATTATGTGTCGCATACTGTAACGAGTGTGTAAACAACGAATTCTTCAGAAAATGGAAGAAATGCTCAATTACCTATGGTATATCATATACCATAGCATAGGTTTGGTATTACTGAAGAAAACTCCAAACCATACACATAGGATTATTGGTGACATGCGAGCAAGTGAATTGGCATGCTTAAATTCAAATTACATCTCCCTCTCTTGTAGAATTGGAAAACGCGTGCGCATTATAGAACTATAAAACGCACGCGCATTATGTAGTTCTATAATGCGCATGCATTTTGTAGATCTAAAAATCTAGCACTATATGTAATATATCAAATGTATGGATAATAGTTTAGAGTGGGTGTGGAAGGGTCAAGGGCCTAGGAGGACTCTAGAAGCTTAGGTGGGGATGGTTAATAGTTCAGACGGGGTGGGGAAGGGGCAAGGTCCTAGGAGGTTGTTGTAAATTCAGGTGGAGAAAGATGGATGGAAAGGGAACATTATGGGTTATAAGGGTGAATGGGAGTGGGGATTGAGAGAATTATTAGGAGGAGAAGATGTGTTGAAGATGTATAGGGTTAGAAGTAGTACACGAGTCTTGAGTGACAAAGGGGGATAAGATGGAGGGGAGGAAGTGGGTGATGGTTCGATGAGAGAGAGGATTGGTGAATGGAAAGGTGGATATGGACTATTAGAGGATGAATGAGATGTGTTGGAGGAGAGAGGCGAAGGAGGGGGAAATTGAAGAGATGGGAACGAGATGCGATAAAATAGAGAATATGGGTCATAATGAGGTAGGGGGTTGAGGAGAAGGCATAAGTTGAAAAAATAGAAGAAGAAGAGAGAGAGAGAGAGAATGAGAGAATGATGTGGAAAGAGTGTGAGGAGAATACAATAGAGAGGGAGGAGGGGGGAGTGAGGGTGGGATGGAGATAGAGTGAAGGAAAGATATATTGAGGGAGCGATAGAAGGTGTGTGTGTGTGTGAGGGGTGATGGGGGGATAAAAACAAGGAGAGAAATGAGAAGGTTCATAGAGAGAGAGAGACAGAGAGATGGTGTCAAAGACAAAGGGTGGAAGGTTGAGAGATTGAGAGAGAGGGAGGTTGTGAAAGAGAGAAACATGGAGAGGGAGGGTGAAAAGAGACAGGGAGGGAGGGATATAAGTTGAGACAGAGAGACAAAGGGATAGTGGCACAGAGTGGTGGTAATTAAGGGAGAAGGGAGGGAGATATTGATAGAGGGAGGTAAATATAAGGTGGATAGAGAGGGAGAGACAAAGGGAGTTTCTGAGAGAAGGGGTGACACACATACACACACACAAAGATTATGTGGGAGAGAGGGGGATGGGTGAGCGACAGAGGGGGGGTGAGAAATAGAGAGAGAGTGATGGAGCGAAGGATAGTGAGGGAGGTATAGAGAAGTTGGAGAAAGATTATGAGATATGGGATGTGAGGGAGGGACACATAGACACATAGAGAGAGAGAGAGAGATATTATGTGGGAGAGAGGGAGGGAGGGGTGAGCAACAAAGAGGGAGGG